>JAYMTF010003377.1:0-15338 GCA_036897485.1 Pelargonium nanum | reverse complement strand
TTAGGTACCACATTTGTTATCGGCCCAAAGTTTGGGTACTAATTTTGCCTTTATCCCTTAATTCAATGATAATACAAGCTCTGGCGAGAGTGCCATACATGATGCCCCGACCCAATCAACAATCCCAACACAAGAAACGAATGATCTAGCTAGCGAATGAGCGACCCGATTGACCTCTCGTCTAACATGAATAAACTCCACGCAAGCAAAACTAGCTAAAATAGACACGATGTCTTGATAAACCAGACCCAAGGCACTAGAAAACCCCTTCCCTTCGGTCTTGATAGCGTCAATAACCACCTTCGCATCCAATTCGATTACGACCATACTCCACCCTCACATAGCCGTCCGAGAAAACGCTTCCCGTACGGTCATAGCTTCCACCAACTTCGGGTCCAGCGCACTGAACCATCCCACTCTTCCGCCTCCTAACCCCACACCAATAGAGTAGCGCCAACCAAGAGGTGTTGTCTGCGCTTGATATGTTGAAACCGCACTTGCTGCCTGGTTATCGTGACATGGAGAAGACATACTAGCTATATGGTTACTGCAATAGTTGACCCCCCAACCGAATAGCCTCACAGACCACAACTGCGCCGTCGCCCAACCTTACCGGAGAAGAAAACTAGCAAAAACACAAAACTCTAGCTGTCCCACACTTGCCCTCGACGACAAGACACTCAAAACGAGATAACAACAACTTTTTAAATAAAGAGTTTATTTTACTTGTTTCATTTAAAAAAAAAAGTTATTTTACTTGTAAATTGAAAGAGTTATACCCAAGGGTAGTGTAGTCGGCAACACATGCTGCGTGAGTGGGAAGAGCGCTTACGTTCGATCCCCGCTCAACACACCCATGGAGAGAGTTGAAAGCTTTAACTGTGAACAAAGCTCGAATGTGGATTAGTCTGAGTGTGGTAAAACGGCTTAAAGGTGCCAACCGCGAGTATGCGGGCCCGCGCAGGATCACATGGTATAAACCCAAAAAAAGAGAGTTATGAACCACCAGCACCCTACTTCTGTTCTCAGTTATCAGCATTACAGACTTCTAGATTCACCCAAGATGCTGCTGCAGCTACAGAAATGTGGTCATTGGCAGTGGCACGCAAGAGCAGCAGAACAATGACACGCCTGCTTCTCACTCCATCACTCGCTCTCACTTTTAACCCCATTTCCAATTCCTCTCGCTCTCTCCACAAACCTCTCGCCCCGCCATTCTCCTCCGTAAGCATCTTCTCTCTCTCTCTCTCTCTCTGCAATCCTCCAGTTTTAGCTTTCGATTAACCCAACCCTTTGACGCTGATACGTACATCGTCGTTTAGGGCTTTAATTCCAATCCAATTTCGGCTCCTGCAATTCGTGCGTTTTGTTCCAATTCCGGAGGAGGTAGGCTGGTTCCGCCGCTACAAACCATGCAAAATCCGGACTCCATCTCGTACCTCAAGCAGCGGCAAGCAGCCGACATTGATGAGCTCCTTATGGGACCTCTCGGCTTCAGCGTCGATCAGTTAATGGTTTGATTTTCTTTTCAATACACTATCTTTTAACAATTTATTGTAATTCTTCTGAAGATTGTTCCAATCGTTGGTATTATTGCAGGAATTGGCTGGTTTGAGCGTGGCGACATCGATAGCAGAGGTATAATCAGTGAAATTCATTTGGGCGTATTGTTATTAGCATTTGGCATTTGTTATTTTAGCTGATCTTATTCCTCTACGGTGGCATAACATGACTGTCATGTTACTTTAGAAGATGAAAAGAGTTCCATTTCGTGTTTACTCAAGCTCTGGATAATGTACTGATTGGATTGGATTGGATTGTGAATTTTATAACCTTCTGTTGAAATATTCATCATTTATTTAATATTTCTCCGTAGTGACTCACTATGGTCAATTAATAATATGCTACATTCTTTTGCAAAATTAAGAATAGCATTCATGCTGTGTTGTGTTTTCTGCTGTCTATTGACAGGTCTACAGACCAAGTGAACATAGTCGCGTTCTTGCTATTTGTGGTCCGGGGAACAATGGTGGTGATGGGCTGGTGGCTGCTCGTCATCTGCATCATTTTGGATATAAGCCGGTTATTTGCTACCCAAAGCGCACTCCAAAGCCTCTTTATAGTGGCCTGGTTACTCAGGTAAGTTAAAACCCTTCCTTGAAATATTTTCTAACCATTGTTTATTCGGAGGGTGAGAGATTCTTATTTGAGGTTGTAATTGTGTAGCTGGAATCACTCTCAGTCCCTTTCATCTCAGCAGAAGATCTGCCCATAGACCTGGCAGAGAACTTCGATATTATAGTGGATGCAATGTTTGGTTTCTCATTCCAAGGTAATTATTTCATATTTAATTGTTTTTGACCTTTATGTATATGGGTACATGTAGACTTTCTGTTACAAAATGGCAAGTACATTTCTTATGCACTTTTATATTACTATCTATCTATACATGTAGATACCTGAATACATAGGGCCTTGCATATACAATCTTGGAAAATAGTATCTGATAGTATAGAAAGTTATATTGATCTCCTATATGCATGTCTTTCTTGTTTTATTCTTGCAATACACATTGCTATCTCAACGAGTTGTTTTCAACTTGATCATCTATTGGGACCATCTATGGGTTGCTGTTTAATTGCCCTACCTCTTGTCTTATCAGGTTTTCTTGTTTTATTTATTTCTGGCTTACTTACCGTGAGAAAACTTACCATGTTCTACAGTTATAGGAATATTCAATGGAGTAATGCAAATTAAGCTGACAGCAACTTTTAGATCTCTAAATATCTGATTGCATAGTAACAATTTTGGTGGGCTTCCTGTGTGTACGCATGTGAGGATGTTGTCGCAAACTTCAAAATTGCTTTTTATTAACATATAGAGGTTGCCAGATTGTGAACCAAACTTTTCCTCACAAAACCACTAGCATATGATTGAATCTGTGTTTGCGACATCTATTAATGCCTGGGAAACCAAAATCTAATTTTAAATTAGGAAGAAATTGCACTGTGAAGCAAATTTAGGTAGAAAGAAAATTGAATTGCGTATGAAAATGATAAGATTCTCATCAATTTGTTAAATGTGTCGTATAAAGAATATTATAGCAAAACCCAACTATATAATTCTATCCCACCAAAGAAAATACATTCATCGATTACTGTTCATTTTTCTCTAATAACATCGTGTTACAATGAGAAGAGCACAGGATAGATCTGCATATGTTGCTTAAGATATTTTGTTGGTACTGATGCATATTCTTCTTATGTTTCTATAGCATATTTGTGGATCTCAGTACAGGTGAATTAAATATTTGTTAGAAGAAATTAAAGATTATTTAAATCAAAACAGGAAAAATTGTTATCAGATGAGGTGCGAAAGAAAAAGGAAAAGAACGCATGATCATTCCATTTGTGAAGGTCCTAAATTTTTTGAAGAGACATTATTTCGATGAGAACTGCTTTGTTCTATCTTATATAGTACCCTTCTTTCCACCTCAAGATGCAGATTCCGATGTACAGTCTCAAAAAATCCCTAGGTGTGATATCATGGGAAAAAGCACTGAAGGCTCAATGTTTCCAAATAAAGATTGACGTAAAGAGACTATATCAAGTAAAATAACAGAATAAAATTATACAGAGGCCAAACTTTCTGAATTGTTTACCTCGAACCGTTATTATAAATGTAACTTGTTAGTTATAAATATAGATAACAGATCACTGAACCTTGAAAATCACATGTAATTGCATCTTACAGTTTGAGTTCAACAGTATCTCATTTTGGCAAACTTGTAACACTTTTTTTTCAGGCCCAATGGTCTGAGCTAAACAAAAGAGTGTAGCTCTCCTATTTTATCAACAACCCGTCTCACTCAACTCAATCTCAAACTTGAAAAATGAAAGCAGTTGAAAGAGGCTTAAAACATCAAATGTGAACCATTCTTAACAGATACAGATAAGAATTCATTGAACCCTTAAATCCTCTGAAAATTGCAAGTACTTGCAAGTTGATTTTAAACACTAATTTATCATATAGGGTAACTGCGGATAAATCCCATTTTTTAGATTACTACCCTAAACTTTTCATTAACCAATCCATTAGTCAGACTGTTAGTGCATTAGATAAAATATCAATTTTACCCTCATCAAGTTTAAAGTTTAAATTAATTAAAAATTATAACCCTGAAACACACTTGAGGTTTTCTGCAAAATTTTGGGTAAAAATTCTAGTGAACTGAATATGAGCTTTTCAGCAAAACTACTCAAAAAAATTCACAATTGTTCTACCCATAATAGCAATCAATCTTTTCAGATTTTAATAACAAACAAATCATTGTATTCAAATTACAAACAATTACACTCATCAAATTAATCTACTAAACCTCAACCCTCAATTACCTATGTATCATTGAACCTTGAAAACCACACATGAAATTGAAACTGATAGATTGAGTGTTCAACACCAATTTTTTGAGAGTGCGTGAAATTATAACACTGCCAAAGCATCTCAGACATGTTAAATGAAAGCAGCTGAGAGTTCTTTTCTATTTATTTATTTTTGTTAAAAAAGAGCTGCCTGCTATAGTGGGTTCTGGGGAGGGTCATTGATCTACACTGCCTTACTCCTGCATTTGCAGAGAGGTTGTTTCCCTGACTTGAAAAGGTCCTAAGGTATAATATTGTGTTAAGACTCACCCTCTTTATTTTTTATCGGCCTCTTTATTTTTTATATCATAGGGACTTAGAACCCAAGGCCCATTTATCATTCTGAAATCAGTGGTGTATAAAAGAGGCAAATAAAATTATTAAGGATACTGGGGATTAGGTTTTAAGTCCCCTATGATAGAAGAAGCCCTTCACTCTGCAGCAAGAAAAAAAAAAAGGAGTGAAGATATGAACATTAAAATCTCTAAGCGCATAGCTGACAGAATAAAATCCTTGATCATGAAATACTGTGGTATAGATAAACCCCCAAATACAAGACATGCATTCTGAGTTGGTAAGTACATGTAAAACCTTGCTCATCATAAATTCCACTTGGATCCTGTCATCTTGGAATAGCAGGGGCAAGAAAAGGCAATGAAAGGATTATTTTTAGGAAAGGGAAACAACTTTTGGATCCTTATATATATATCTTTAAAAGGGCAAAACGAGGCAAGGAAGTTCAGAAATCTGAAATAGGTGGGAGCACAAGGAAGGAAATTGTTGAGTAATGTTTAGTGTTTATAATTTGTATAATAAAAATGAACATGTAGAAACTCAGTGGGCTAGCCACTTCAACATACACTGCACGTGAACAATATTTAGTACTCTTGGCTATTAGGGTATGTATAAACTTTATTGAACTTGAGTTGCAGATTTTTTTATTTTATAATAATTTAGAGTACCTTATACGGTTATATCTTATGTAATGCACTCGGTTCAACAAAGCATATCTGCATGATTTTTTTATTGGTTCTCTTCTCTAATCATTAATTACTAATATTTGGAATTATAAATGAGGTGACAGTTTGACTAAAAAGATTTCAAATTCTTCAGGTGCCCCAAGGCCACCATTTGATTATCTGATTCAGAGACTGGTTTCTTTGCGTGGTAATAATCAAGCTCTCCAGAAATCTCCTGCTATTGTCTCCATAGATATTCCCTCTGGATGGCATGTCGAAGAAGGAGATATCGGTGGTGACAACATCAAACCTGACATGTTGGTATATACCTGATGGAAACCTTCTTTTCCCTTTTCCATTTATCATCTTGGAATTTCATAATTATACTTTTACAATTTCTTCTTAACTTTATAATCTCAGTGTTGAGTAAACCATTCATAACACTATTTTGTATTTTTCTAGGTTTCTTTAACTGCTCCTAAGTTGTGTGCGAAGAAATTTAATGGTCCACACCACTTTCTAGGTGGTAGGTTTGTCCCTCCGTCTATTGTTGAAAAGTATGACCTTCATCTTCCACCATATCCTGGCACTTCTATGTGTGTCCGAATCGGAAAGCCTCCACAAACTGATATATCATCTCTCAGAGAGAACTATATTTCCCCAGAGTTCCGTGAGGAGCAGGTGGAGGCTGACCCCTTTGATCAGGTATGAATTGAAGTAAAACACTATTGCATGTCATCTATTTTTTTTTTATTTTTTTTATTTTTAACATGTCATCTATTTGTTTGCTTAGTTTAGCTTTTATCCTTTTTAGGTAAAACTCGTCAACTGCAAAAGCTATTTATTACAAAATCAGACTTCTTATTATTTACTAAGAACCAAATGAAGGTTATTGTGTAAGAAATAAGCCATTAGTTGACTTGCAGTTTCGCATATGGTTTGATGATGCGCTGGCTGCTGGCTTAAAGGAACCAAATGCAATGGCTTTATCTACTGTTGGCAAGGATGGCAAACCGTAAGTTCTATCATCCCCTTGATTTTTGCATATACTGATATTATTTATGCTTGATTGGTTCTTCTATGTAATGCAGTGCCGTGGGTTCTCTTCTCTTAAAAATCTAAAGTTGCTATTCCTTATTAAGACAAGATCCAGTATTAGATATAGACTAATTATGAATCTAAAATAATTATATATTTCAAACACTCTCTTATAGGCTTGTATCTTAGTTTCATGAAGTGCAACTTCATCAGCATTGTATACTTATTGCCATATAGTGTGACATTCTGACAGTAATACCAAAAAATAAACTATGTTTTTCCAAAGTGTGGATTTTTTTTCTTTTTTCTTTTTTCTTTTGACAAAAGGTTTCTTGGTGGCAGAAATAAAAAGAACTTAATTTTTCATTCTGAAATTCTTTTGGGTTTAAATTTGGGGCAGCCAAATTTTGAATGCTTACAGGGAAATCACTTAACCGTTTGGTGGTTATTCAGTCTTTTGGAAGGAATGAGTAACTTCTTTTCTTTTTCAAGAAGAGGGTGCATGCATTGCTGCTCCGTGGACTTGGGAAATCTTGTTTTGCTAATATTTTTCTTTTAAGTTTTATAGGAAATCTTGTCGATACAGTGGATTTAGAATGTCTATTATATCAGGATCAATTATTATCTGAAATCTCCAAAAAAGAAAGGAGTAAATATAACACAGCCCTTCATGAACATGATTGTTCCATCATCCTAAACTGTCAACAAGAATTTTCCATGTCTCAAAACCTGTTGATCATTTTCTAATTCACTATATATGTTACCTTCTGTGGCAGTTCATCACGAATGGTGTTGCTGAAAGGATTTGATAGGGATGGTTTTGTATGGTTAGTAATACTCTTTTACTTGTACATACTGTTAACATTGCTTTTCTGGACATGGTTTTTCCTTACTTTCTGCTATTGTTACCATATGTAGGTACACCAATTATGGAAGTCGCAAAGCACGTGATTTATCTGAAAATCCTCGTGCAGCACTTCTTTTCTTCTGGGATAGTCTTAATCGGCAGGTAAATAGTTGAGCATTATTTTCATAGAAAAAGTTGGATTATAATTGTTAACTTCAATATTTCCTCATTACTTATATACATTGTAGTATGTAAGTATATCCATTCATTGCCAATTGGATTTGACTGTGAAATCATATTTGTTCAGTCAACTGAGTGTTTCTGCAATGCTAGATTGTATAGAGGATAAAAGCCAATGCAGTGTAGAATCTTCAGAGTTTATAACTCATGCTTAGGAGAAAATTTGTAAATTACTAGATAAAATGTAAACAGAACCAAAATAACTAGATTAGTAATTTTATCCAAACAATACAAAGTGTATTATCACATGTTGATTGTGGGACCCGTAGGTTAGATAGTGGAGCCCACTGAGATGTGAAATCTTTTTCATTTCTTAATAACACACGATAAGAGCTGGTATTATTATGCATGCTAACAGGCATTTTCCACTTACCTAGTGATCTGTTGTAAATGGACATTTTAACTAGTTTGTTTTATTCCAAAGTTATGATACATTCATATATGGCTTACTGTAAGTTATTGGCTGTTCAGAAATATATGTCCCAAGATTTGGATCCATAATGAATTGTCTAGTGTCACTGGTCCCAAGAGGCAAGAGGGTAGTTTACAGATAAGACGTAGACGTATAGTTTGTGCACCTCATGGTCTTAGAAATTTATGCCCCAAATCCTGGAAAGTTTTGAAGCTTTTGACCTTAGAATCTTCCAAGGTTTGAATTTTCAGCGCTGGAATCTTTACAGGGTGTAAGTCACAAATTTCGTCCAGTCTGTGATTTAAAAAATGATAAACCAGTTAATGAGTAACTCTAAAAAAATATTAGTCCATGAATAGAACCATTTCACCCATATTTATTTATTTATTTCTAAAAGTCATGATACTTAATCCTTCAAAAGAATTGGTATTTCAATTTCTTATTGGCTTATGTCTTAACTGTATTTGTTCTTAAAAAAAAAACTGGTGTATTCAAAACCTGGTTATCTGAGTTGATGGTTTTCACTGTTAGCTTTTGCAGAATACAATTATGGTAAAATCATTTTGGGTGAATTATGATTGCGTGTCATAAAATCTATTATGGTCTTGGAGTTCTTAGCTGGGCTATGGTCAAAAGCACCATTGAACAATCGAAATTGTTACGTAGTAACAGTATTGGTGTTAAGACTATTGGGCGAAAGCTTGCTTGATGTATTTTCTTTTATAAGAGCATCAATAAACTTATTTATAGTATACAATATTAATTTCAATAAATTTAATTACTGAATATCTATAAATTTTGTTACATTTATCAAGAAATAACCTTTTTGCTAGTAAAATATTATAACCTTTTTTTCTAATCAGATATGTTATTAACATTGTATTAAATTTCTTTACACAACGGAAATGTTTACGAGGTCACTGGTTCGATTGGAGTCGGGAAAACAATCATTTCGCAAAACGTGGTTATGGTTGCATACATAAATGATCCTCCCCAAACACCACAATGGTGGAGGCCTCGTGCATTGGGCTGCCCGAAGTATATCACTTATAAGTAGGATACTTGTAAAAAATTGCATTGAGCTAGAATGTTTGGGGAAGTGGCATGGATATTTTTGGGTGAGCAGGATTTGTGCCTGGAACACAGAACTCGGGCCTTGGCATGTTAAATGGTTTGATTCTTGGTATAGAAATTTAGCATTGCATAGCATGGAAAAAAAACTTTATTGTTATTTATGATACTCTAAAGTATTGACAAGTATTCTACATGCCAGCATTTTTTTTTTTTGGGTACTAGTGTGAGATATCTTGTTGAAGTTAGACCCTTGAATGTTGTGTTTTGATTTTTCTCTGGCATAACTCATTGATAATCTTCTGGAGGTAGATCCTTTTTCTATACTAACTGACTTTTCTAGGTAAGAGTGGAAGGACCTGTGCAGAAAGTATCTGATGAGGAATCTGAGCAATACTTTCATAGTCGTCCCCGAGGAAGTCAGATTGGAGCAATGGTTAGCAAGCAGGTAATTTTGCTTTCTTTGTCGAAGTTTATCAAACCCTCCACCTATCCCACACTAACTTGCAAATTCTTGCTTGCTTTAGAGTACTGTTATTCCGGGAAGGCATGTCCTGTACGATGAATACAAAGTATTACATGAAAAGTTCTCTGATGGGTGAGTTCACTTCTCTTGTTTCAATAA
This sequence comes from Pelargonium nanum, assembly GCA_036897485.1. NCBI lineage: Eukaryota > Viridiplantae > Streptophyta > Magnoliopsida > Geraniales > Geraniaceae > Pelargonium > Pelargonium nanum. Next base: position 5,725 of record JAYMTF010003377.1, on the reverse strand, counting down.
CACCGAAGAAAGAAGAGACTTTTTGACTAGTTGGAATGAATGCCCTTTTATTTCTATGCAGAAGTGTGATACCAAAACCTAAATACTGGGGAGGATACAGGCTTAAACCAGAGCTTTTCGAGTTTTGGCAAGGACAAAAGTCTCGGTTACATGACAGGTGGGTCTCTCTCTCTCTCTGGACCCTTTTATGGAGGTTTAAACTCATATTTTAATGCTGGTGTGTTGGTTTCAGAATATTCCTGTAAAATGATCATAGTTCTCTTGGTTTTTTGGCATACATGTACACGTGTGAGCTACTATGTGAGTGCTGAAACATAGTTTAGGCTCATTTGGATAGGCAACAAGTGCATCGCTTAAGTTATAGTATAGTGATAGGGTGTATTAAGGGTTGTCAACCACACAGGGATGGTAGCAATGTATCACTAGGTACTATGATCCTATTGGAATCTAGGTCTATGGGTAAATGAAGAGTAATGAATTGGAAATATAAAGGAAAAAAAAGCAATAAGATGAAGATGACTTTGGGAGGACATAGGGTTTTCGTTTCACAAATTCCTAATTGAGGACAAAATCAATCGCAATCAAGCATGCACAGTATGTTCAATGCAAAGAGGCAACAAGAATGTGCATTCGGGAGTAAGAGACATTTGAAGTGGGAAAAATACCTATGAATAAGAGAATGTGTGTTGTTAAAATGATGTTTGGGCTTCATTGATAATATGATTTTTTGTCCTCAACAGGTTGCTATATTCACCTCAGGAGGTCAATGGAAAACAAATATGGAAAATTGTTCGGTTGTCTCCGTGACTAGCATTTTCAGCATCTTCATTGTGAGTTTCATGCGCTGTGCATTTGTAATTTAATGTTTGGCAATGCAAGGTGAATTGTCAGTAGCATTTCGAGGTGTAATGTAAACCAAGTACAGAATAAAGTAGATAAGTAATAAACTTCAAACTATAATTATAGTTCCGAGTTTTTTTTGGGTTCTGGGATTTATCTGAAAATGGCTCTGATGGGGAATGAGGCATCTCATGAATTCAAAATTGTAATAGTTGCACTCTTCTGCTTTATTTGTTTTGAAAAGGTTGGAATATATTAAGGATACTATAAAATATGGCTTGTTAAATTTTGTGTCATGAATAATATGATCTCCACTAACCACATCTTTGTGCTCTCAATGTATCAATTTTGTATCAAGCAAGAACAATGTCCATCTTCCTCTCAACTTTCTTTCTTTTCTTTTTCTGTTTTGTGTTAACTATAGTCTGATTGTTGCTGCTACAGAGCTTATTGCCATCCTGATGGAGCATAAATTCAGATATTTTTTTTTCTTTTCTGATCTTATTGTTTTCATTATTTTCTTCTGAAATATAATGGAAGTGTTAAAAATTCAAAATTTTCTCCCTTGTGTTTGTATTTATATCGTCATATCTTTAGTCAAAGAACTCAAATGTGATTTTGTGATCTCTATTTTTTTTCACTGTAGGAGAGATGTCAAGGAGATAGTAATTGGTTGAGAGTTACTTTGATGATAAATTATGGCTAATCTAATATATATATATTAAAGAGAAGCTCATATCTAATTATGTGACATGTGTCACTCTTAATTTTTCAATTGAGTATCCAATTGAGTGACATATGTCACTCATTTATAATTCAAATTATTTTAAATAAATAAATTAAATATCAAAACCAAAACAATTTTAACATATAATTATACTTTTCAAATTTGATCTAGATAATTGATTTTCATTTAAATCAATTTTATTGATAATATAATTTATTTTAAATAATGTTAATGATAATATTGAAGATTCCAAATTAAATATGGTATAAAGTAATTTCTTTAATAAAGTTTTATAAAAATAACAAATATTTAAAATTAGAGACTAAAATTTGATTAATACATAAAATTATAAACTAATACATAAACGAAATTTGATTAATACATAAAATTAATTTTGTTCAAAGCTCAATGTATTTCCATTCAAACCAATACTAATTAAAATGATTTTTTAATTATTTATTTTATACATAATTCAAATTCAGAATTTCATAAAGAGATGTTATAAATATCATGACAATCCGTAAATGAGAAAAAAAATCTGTAAAAGAGTATGAATTTTCTTAATCTATCTATTAATATATATAAAGGAGTACCATTTGGTACACGTGTCATTATATTAGAATTTAGAAGAAATTTTTTATTTAAGTCATTCCTATAAACTATTAACTATTATATTCTATCTTTAAAAAAAACTATTATTTTCTAAAATGAATTTATATCATAACCGTTTTCTCTTTCCTACTACAAATACAGTTTTTCATCAGTTTTATTCTTTTTCTTTTTTTTATAAGCATTTCTTTTTCTTTAAACTAAACAGTTTATTTTTTTTCAATTAACGAAAATTTTTATTTTTATTTTTTTCTACTACAAATACAGTTCTTTCATCAGTTTTATTCTCTCTTTTTTACAGAACAGTTTTTCCTATTTAATTTTTTTTAAGCAAGTTTTTCTTATTTAATTAATTCTTCACAAAAAAAAATTCTTCAATTTTCTCATCTCTAATAATTGCAGTAATAATTTTCTCCCTATTTTATCTCATCTATTTTTATTAATTGTGATTTGTGATTGTTAAATAAAATTTAATTTTTTTTTACTGATTACAGTTTCTTCCCACAAAGTTTTAAAACTTCTGGTTACACACGTGTTCAAAAATCAGTTTCTTTTTTCTACAGTTTTTCCGTACCCTTGGTAAAAGCAGTTGTTTTTTTATTCTTCTCCACTATATTACCTATTTTCCTTTTCTAAGTTCCCTATCAATTGCTCAAAAAAAAAAGTTTCCAATCAATTGCACTAAAAAAAAGTTTCCTATCAATCACCTGACTCTTTTAGATTGAAAAAGGATTTGAAAAAAAAATTTTGATCCTCAACAAAACTGGATTATCTTGATATTGTATTCAAAAACTTCCTCACATATAAGAATTCTATTTTTTTTCATAATTCCCAGTTTTTATGTTATTCTACTCTATTTTTTTTACTATATGTTATTTTTATTGTGGTTTGTACCATTTTTAAAGGTTGTTCCTTCTTCTTCTTCACAGTTGCCGACCACTGTCACCAGTGCTTTGGCCCTTACCATAACTGAACGTTCACCATCTCCAGTAACGCAATCACAAGCAGGTGCTACCACTTGCGCCACATGGATTATCTATTCTTTGGGGCTGGGACAAGAGATCGTTTTGGGACGATCCGATTGGGAGTCATATCTAGGAGGAGAAGAAGAAGAAAAGGGGATCGTCGAAGCCATTTTTAGAGTTCGGTAAACTTGTGAATTTTGCCGGTTTTTGAACTATTTTTGTTTCCAATTTGTTACAACTATCACACTCTACTATAATTAAGTACAATTGGATTTCTATTTGTTCACCAAATCTACTTCAATTGTTATATTCACAGTTGTTTAGGATGTGTTTTTCTATTATTAATTTTGTGATATTGGTGTTTAAATTTTCTAGGTTACCTTCATCATATCTATTCATCTATTAGCCATATAAAATTATGTGATTCATATGTTCATGAAAAATATAAATGAATAACTATATAAAACTATATGTAATACAAATAGCTTATATATGTATATATTTGAATTTTCAATTTTGAATCTTTTTTATTTCAATAGCTAAGGTTACCAAATTAATTTACATTGTTAAGCTGAATGAAGGTTAAACATGTATAGTTTACCATGTATACGGTTCATTAATTAGCCAAAATATTTGGTTCATGAAGATACTACCATTTGCTAGAGCTAACTACATAATATAAAATCTATCGATTTCAAAAACAGAAGACCTATTAATTTGAATTTTAGAAAGTATATTTTCATGTTTGAATTTCTCTTTCTTACACGGTAACAATAATTGTTTGTTACAAGCATTTGAAAGAACATCAAGTCGCCCAGATTTTTGAATTCAATTTCATCGTTCAAAATGCTCTGAATGTCCATCATATATTTTAAGTTTAAATTATTACTAAATCACATTTGATGGAACAAACTAAAAACTTATTAAGATATTATCTAATTTCAAATTTAAATATGACATGTTGAACTTAGAAATACACTATTTTTAATATATCATTAGCAATTCGAGGGAATGTATAGTAATTGATGAATTAAATTGACTCGTGGTCATATGTACTATAGATTAAAACTTATAGTTAAGAAACTGGTTTAATTTTTAATCCAAATATGGTAGATTGAACATGAAAGATAAAATTGTATTCTAATTATTTTATGTAGTCAACATCGAAAAAAATTCAAGTTTTAAATATTTATTTAAAAGTGTTACGTAAACATGATTTGTAATAAACTGTTGAAATGAACATAAATTCAAACATGTTGCATCACAACTCTATATATTGAAATAAACAATCATTTCGTAGGAAAACTAAATCATAGAAGTAAAATGAAAATTCGAACAACTCACACAACATCTCTAATCATATAAACAATTTTTGTCGTTATAAGTTTTTCTTCCCGTGCAATGCACGGGATCAAAAGCTAGTTCAAAGATATTTAGAGTCCATATAGTTGTAGGAAATATGTTTCATATTTTTTTTATTTGGAGATTGAATTAAAACAACATATGGTAGATAAAAATATTTATTTATAATAAATATTCTACGAGACTTAAAAAAAGTAAAAATTTCTTCTAAAAAAAAGTAAAAATTTACACCTATATATGTGTTAAACTTGATGAGGATAAACAAGAAGTTGTCACCTCATCAAGATGAATGATTTGGAGCATTCTCATGAAATGTACATTAATTTTTTATAACTTACAAAAAAAAAATTACTCAATAACTAATAGCAATCAGTGTAACAACTATTACTACATTTTAAAAGTATAGTGGAAGACTATGCATTATATAGTAGTTTTTCTTTAAATGTTTTTTTTCATTTTTCCGATGTGAGAGATTTTCACAACTTTATGTACTAACTATTCACTCCATGTTTTATATCTTTCCAATGTGGACATGAAATCTTTACATCACAATTTGTAACTTTTGTTAATTTTTGCTTATTTTTAAGAGATAATTTATTTATTTTTTAAATCCAAGTGAATGAAGTATAAAATGGTAATTGAGTTCAAAAAAGTATAAAATGGTTATTTAAATCGACAAATCCATACTATGTATGTTAAACTTGGTGAGAAGGTATTAGAGGTTGCCACATCACCAAGTTTAACCATTTGGAGCTCTCTCATTGCAAGACCTTTCATATACCGTAGGTTACAAATTTCACATTAATAGCTAATACTAATTACTAATAATATAACCTATGACAAACACTATTATATATATTCTATATAACAATAGATAAAAGCTACTTATCTAAACACATATACAATTGCTTTAGCTAATACGAGTTTCAAGTAATTGAAAAGTCACAACTTATTTCCTTTCTTTATTTATTTTTAGATTTCAACACTAAGTCACATTCTTCTCCTCATCTTTTTCTTCTTCATTCCGAAATCATGTTAAAGGAGGTAACATGTTGATTCTATTACCATTGCTACATGTCGCATATTGTATATTTTTCTACTATTTTACTTTCATTGACAAAACTCATGGTAAAGGTTAACATACTCGAATACATGTTTCTACCTTTGTCATTTTCTTTCTCTTGCAGTTTTAGATTGCTCAACATCAGTGGTCAAATTGAAA
>JAYMTF010003376.1:0-15339 GCA_036897485.1 Pelargonium nanum | reverse complement strand
TAGTAAATAAATAAATAAATAAAAATCCATTAACTATCAAGAAGATTTCATTGCAAAAGTAAATGTTACTTCTGCATTTTTTTGTTAAAGAAAATTACTCTTACAATATTAATTACTAGTAAGTGGTAATACTATGTATTCTTATATATTTATGCTTAAGAATTTTTTTTTTTTTTTTGAACTGTTTATGCTTAAGAAGTTACAATTATAATACCACACACCCAGACAACAACAAAAATGCTTGAATACTCCAATCATGATCACACATGATCATCATCTTACTATATAAAATCTTTAAAGAAGTAGCTTATTTGCTACATCATTGATGACACTTTTTTATTTAATTTTTAGTATATTCTTTTGAACATTATTTAATTACTAGTTTTTTCAGTTTGTATTTAGTATTTGACTCAGCTATTATTAATAATAATAAATGTTCTTTGATTATTCTTAAAAGTTACTTTAATTATAATATGGTATTAGGGATTATAATAAGAGGACTATCATGACCCTAAACATGAAATTGAAGTATTTTTCATTTATATTTGAAGACTTCTAGTAGGTTCATGGATTCTTCCTAGTAAACTTGTAAAAATTGACTTTAATTTATGACTATGCTATTATATATATCTGTTGTTGCTGCATTAGCAAAGAATTTGAAAAATAGTGCTTCATTTCGAAGAAATTCTTATATCTCATATACATATTAACTATAAGGGAGGCAAAGCTTTCTCTACCAAGTTTTAACGCAACTGCATTCTCTGAGAGTCGAACTCGAAACTTCAGATTAAGCTAGAACAACCCCTTACCAGTTAACCCACGCGCTTGATGGCAACTGACGATAAATTTTTGTTATTCACGTTTGATGGACATAAAGTAATTTGAAAAATATTATATTAGATTATACATTATAATGAGTTTCAAATTTTAAATCTTGAGTTAAATAAAATTAACAATTTCATGTTTATTAATTCATTCACTACAAAAAAAAAAAAAAATTGCAAACTGTGACAAAAATCTGTGAGATAAAATTTTTCGTCACAGTTCCGTCACAAATTGTGACAGAAATTATATTTTTCGTCACAAATACATATTTGTAACGGAAATTTACGTCACAAACACACAATTGTGACGAAAATTTCTGTCACAACAATTTGTGACAACCCAAATAATGACAAAAATATTATGTCACAATTCCGTCACAAATTGCATTTTGTGACTGAAATATACAGATTTGTGACAGAAATTTCGTCACTAATCGCGATTTTTTGTGTGGTGATTTACTTAATAATTTTTTTATTACGGATGAACATATATATAAAGCTTATAATAATGCAATTTTGTCGATACAGAATAATCGCAGTGTTACATGATTTGATTTCTACTAGCCATACTGCACTAAAATAAATCCAATACAAATTGAAATCACGCAACCTTATAAACCAAGTTGTTTTGATTTTCATTTACCAAGACATGTTGGGCCAAGTGGTTAAAACACTTTAGATTTCCTTTGAACTCTCAAATTCGAGCCTTCTTATAAAAAATATTGTTACTTCGAGTATGATGTCCCGTTGCTGATAAAAAAAATTACACCGAATTTAGCACAATACAAATCATAATAACAAATGATTAGGTCATGGTTTAAGTTTTTTTCTTGTACGGCATACATATAAAATGGACATTGAATAATATATATTTTCAACTCATTTAAATTAAAAATAATAGTTAACAATTGACCGTTGTTGTCTATGATGCTTATTCATGTATTTGTTCAAAATTTATCTGCACATGACTGATAGAGATTCTTGACCTACAAACAACAAGAAAATATCTGAAACAGCCAATATCCATATTGAAAACAAAGACCAGAATATATATATATATAGGTGGTCAATACCAATGGTGACCTTTCTGGTTGCACGTGTGAACATGAATATGGTGAAAAAAGTGGAACTAAATAACAATAGGTAACATATAACTCCTTATTTGGGCTAGAAAACACAATCACTCCATCGATACCTAAAACGGCTACCCGCCTCACTAAAACTTCAAATGACTCTTCGCATATTAGGAAATTCATCAAGGCTCTCCATCTCGTTAGGTCACCTCCAAAATTTCTGCTCTATTGGGCAATCACCACAACGTCTCACTCAGTCAAGACACTGAAACACTACCTCGAGCGGTAGATGCTCTTAGGAACTCCATTTTTTCTTGTAATGCTTGAAGAGCTTACGGGAGTTCCAAACCTTAACCGGCCACGCTGGGAAGGTTAAAACTCCAACACCTCTCGCTCCTCAAACAACTTAGCACACGACGACACATGACAATTTTGGTTGTAAATATAAATACACTCTTCTTGGTAAGAAGAATTGAAGGAGTTCCACAATTTACGATAGACTTTCTCTTGTTCAGTCATCCCTACCAACGTAATTTAATACTTATTTTGAGATGAAAAAAGAAAAAGAAAATTAGACACTCTTTTGTCATTATTTATAAAAAAATAACATATAGACAATGAGAGATGGAGTATATGGCATATGAAGAATATATATTTGTAGTGGGCTTGGCAGGGCCTGGGTTGGGTAATATTGCAGAGCGGTCTGCAGAAATGAAATGGGCTTAAATGGGCTGATGAAGATTTGGACAAATATATATGTGGATAGTTGGGATGGGTCGAACAATCGGATAGTCAAACACAAAATCACGAAAAATTTTATATAAAATTTTAAGAAAATCACTTATTGGCAAATTCAAATTACTTACCCCATATAGAATTTGAAATACTCATATTTTTAAATATTTTAATCCTATCTCAATCCTAAAATCGTATGAAACTTCAAAATATTTCAATTCAAAATTTAATTTCTCAAATATCCTTTTCATTTTTAAAATTTAAAATTTAAAATCATGAAAAATAAAATAAAAAGGATATTTACTAGTATATCATAGCATAAAAACAAATGAAAATATATAAGCATAAATAATACAAAATTCACTAATACTATTCCACCCAAAAGAAAATAAAAAACAACTCACTAATTCTCATCTTCTGTTACTCTCTTCTCTCTCTCTCTCTCTCTCCACCTTCCTTCTTTGATCTCTTCCTCTTCGTTTCCAAACAAACAACAAAGAAACAAAATAAAAACTCTCAATTTTTCCAAATCACCATTCCTCATTTCCAAACCCTAACCCTACCCTCTCTCTCTCTCTCGCTCGCTCTCTTGCTTCGGAATCGACAATGGCTGCCGCTTTCCGCAAGCTCACCAAGTCTCTCTCCCTCAAGTTCTCCTCTTCCAAATCCAATTCCTCGGATTCTCAGCCCTCACCGACCGCCGACATTCCCCAGCCGCCGCGATCGTCGTCGGTGACGACGTCGTCCGCCAACTCCCGCCACTCCATCTCGCTCTCCCGCAGCTTCAGCGCTCGATCCGGCAAGGTCTGTTTGTTTTCTCTTTATCTTTCTCTGTATCTCTGTTGTGGATCGCGCGTTTAGTCGGTTCTCGCCGCCGGGGAGTAATCTCCGGCGAGAGTGCTCCGATTGTTTGCCGCGAAAATGGCCAATGAAGCAGCCTGAATTGTCTCGGTTCCGTAACAGAACACAGTCCTATGTAATGACCGAGTTGCCCCCAGACTTTTTCTTATTTACTCCTGTGCCGTGTTGTCGACCTCGGCGCACTAGGGGTGATTTGGTAAACGGAGGTTCCGTTTTAGATCACGTTTCATAGGTTGGGTGGGTGTATTAATATTGAACGGTGACAAATTGCCCTTATTTTATTGCTTAATTACGTTAACAAGCCATCGTTACGTGCTGTTTGTCGTTTTAGCATTCTGTTTGTCGTTTTCTCTCTGCATGCTGGTTTTAATGGCCTACCATAGTGGTTGAAACTTGAATCAACTTTTCTGTTCTTAAATCAATCTTAATGACGAAATGGACCTTCCATTTGATACTCCTGAGGCATGCTTTTTGAGGAGAAAATGGTCATTCAGATGCATGAAAAGGAAATAACTGACATTTTAATTTGATTGACTTTAGTATATGTGATTCCATCTTGGTTTTTTGTGCAGTTAAAAAAAAGTTTTGACTTTTAGAAGTAGCACCAATTTTATTTTATTTTTGTAGGGGGTGTGAAATTGACATTTTTGACCCCATTGTGCATTGGACCCAAATGTTTTAGCCTACAGAAATTTGTTCTTTACCATGGCTTTGGTGGAAGATTTGGCAGCTCAGTGTTAGGTGGGTGGTGAAGTTGCAAAACTGCAGCTGTTCTTTGTTCATTTGGGCCAAGTGGGGTTGGTGGTAAAAAAATGGTCATCTAATTCCCTAGTTTATTTATGAAATGTGAATGCTTTACTTTTGGGTTTTGACTTGTAGATATTGAGTGTTCTTTAATTCATTGTGTTATTATTATCCCTTCTGCTTTTAGCCATTTATTTTGTCTTTATTTAGCAACAACTTTGCTATATTTAGTAACTAAGCAATACTTGTTGTGGGTGGATCCCTGCTAATTTAAGTAAATGCCATACATCTTGAGTTTGTTGAAAGCAACCTCAGTTGCTTCTCGGAAGTAGCCTCTTTCCATTTTCTGAATTATTAATTTGATGACATGTTTTTCTCTGTCTCGCCTATCCTGCTGCATTTTGATTTCTTTGTTAGTTTATTATCTTTACTGTAGAATTGAGTTGGATTGATTAGAGTCAATATTAATGCGAAGTGGCCTGTTTTGGTTATTAATAGTTGAAATCATATAATTGCATGAGAGTCTGATACTGAATAAGATTGAAGATTCATAATAGGTGAAAGATAGTTAAAAACTTATCTGACATATATGATTGGTAAACTGGTGCTATGTATCGATTAAAACGCTCAAGTGATGCCCAATCCTAAAACTGTGCATACCATCTGACATACAATTTATTATGGTGTCTGCTCTATGTGCAATGTAATCTGATTCCAGTGCCCCTTTTTTATACACTTGCAAACTTAAGTGACCTTAAATTTAATTAGAAACTTCTGAGCTGGATTGTCTTCTACATCCATCATGGACTGTAGTTGTCTACTGCATTCGCTATTTTTTTATGAACGTTTCATTTTTAAATAGTGATTATTTAGACAGTCAAATCTGCCTTTTTGAACTGATATATGCTACTGGATGACAAAGTTATTTGTTTCTCGTTGATTGACATTTATATATTTTAACATTATGACCTTATGAATAGTTTGCAGAAGTTGAAGTTAAGATTTGCTACTTACTAACTTGTAGCTTTATATTCAATATCATACTTGTGGTCACCTTTATTGCTAACTTTGATTTGTGTTGCTTATGTGCACAGAAAACCTGTCCTATTTGCTTGGTGGGCTTGAGAACAGGCCAGGGGGCCATCTTCACTGCTGAGTGCTCCCATGCCTTCCATTTCAATTGCATATCCACCAGTGTTCAACATGGAAATCGTCTTTGCCCCATTTGCCGCTGCAAATGGAAAGATGTCCCTTTCCAAGCCCCCACAAATGCCCAACCGCATCGTAATATCATTGGTCAGGCTAGAGTTTCACCCGAAGATATTTCTGTCCCTGTACCCCGTCATAACCAACCACCACAGCCTCGACACTGTCCCGAGCCTGCCCGCTTCTGTGATGATGAACCTCTTCCTGCCATTTCTGTGGATAATGCCTCAAACACTCCACCCTCTCGCCCCAGGTCTGTGACTGTGAAGTCTTTCCCGGAGTATCTTGAAGTTCCTGCTTCGGAGTCTTTTCCTACATTTGGTGTTCTTGTCAGCATCCGTGCACCACCACTGCATAATAATGAACATCATCTTGCTCGAGCACCTATTGATCTTGTCACTGTGCTTGATGTTAGTGGCAGCATGGGTGGCTCAAAGATTGCCCTGCTTAAGCGTGCGCTTCGCTTTGTTATACAGAACTTGGGCCCATCAGACCGGCTATCAATTGTCACTTTCTCGGCATCAGCTCGAAGAATCTTCCCACTTCGGAGAATGTCTGATAGTGGTCGTGAAGATGCAACCTTAGCCATCAACTCTCTCAATCCAAATGGTGGGACTAACATAGTGGAAGGTCTTAAGAAAGGGGTCCGGGTACTTGAAGAAAGACGTTTCAGGAATCCTGTTGCGAGTATCATCCTACTATCAGATGGCAGAGATACACACAATTATGAACAGAATCGGTTTCATTCTGCACAAACTCAGGCTTCCTCAAATGCAAGGCAGGTACAAGAATTTTTGAAACTGTTGCCTTCTTCAATCTGTCCCAGCAACAATGAATCTAGAGATGGGGCTCAGCCACCAACTATCCCAGTCCACACATTTGGTTTCGGATCGGACCATGATTCTAGTGTGATGCATGCTATATCAGATTCATCAGCTGGCATGTTTTCGTTTATTGAATCTATTGGAATAATCCAGGATGCTTTTGCCATGTGCATTGGTGGTCTTCTAAGTGTTGTTGCACAGGAATTTCGACTCACAGTTAGGTCAGCATCTTCAGGGGTCCAAATTGGATCAATTCCATCAGGGAGATACAAAAGTGAAATTACTAATCATGGGTTGCAAGGTGTCATTGATGTTGGAAGCTTATATGCAGATGAAGAGAAAGAGTTCCTGGTTTACCTCTCAGTCCCGCCTTCTCCAAATACTGAAGGTGGTGGGAGAAGAGTGGAAAGTACACCGCTATTAGATGTGTGCTGTTCATATAAAGATTCTGTTACAACGGCGATGGCTCAGGTGGATTGTGAAAGAGTCGTGATAGGCCGGCCACAGGTCTTACCTCGTACTGAAATGAGAATTTGCTTGGAGGTTGATAGACAGCGTAATCGTCTTCTGGTCACCCAAGGAATTGCTGAGGCACAAGTGATGGCTGAGATGGGAAATATTGAGGGTGCACAGGCTATCTTATCGGAACGAAGATCAGCTCTCTTATCTTCCGCCTCAGCCCAAGCAGGGGATCCGCTATGCAGCTGGCTAGAATCAGAGATCAGAGAAACTATGGAGAGAATGGCTAGCATGGAGCTGTATGAGCACACGGGGCGTGCTTACGTGCTATCAGGGTTGAGCTCGCATTCGTGGCAGAGGGCCACAACGAGAGGCGAAACAACGACACAAAGCAACGTCGGGAATGGAGAAGGTAGTAGGAACATTGCGTATGAAACACCGAGCATGGTTAACATGGTGACCAAGTCTCAGCTTCTCAAATCTACATTTGCAGACCAACCTACAAGGTCCAACAAGACGACCAACTTGCCTCGCGGTCGTTAATAAGGTTTACAGTCTTCTAAAGTAGACTGATCTCAGCAAGCAAAAGTTTGTCTATATGACAATAAAATCACAGCACCATTACTGAGAGATTCTAACAATAGTTTTCTATTTTTTCTTCTTCCTTGTTTCTTTAGCTGGGTAAGTTCTAGATTGAATCAATTGTGATTTTTAGTGTACTCATTCATTCGGTCTCAAAGTGAGTTTCATATCTTTCTTTTTATGAAAGTTACTTTTTTCGGTTTATACCATGGGTTCCTGAGCGTACTTTCACTCATATAACTAATCAAATTCTCGTAATAAGCTATTTCCTTATTTTTTGAATTTGTGACAACATTGCATAAGTTATGAGGGTTTATGACTATTAATCGTCCTCATTTTGAGTCTTAGTACGAAGATAAAACTCCATAAGTTTTTTAAATTTTATTTTGAATTTTTATATAGAGAATTTAGTTAGTGTTGTAATACCATTGGTTATTACTAGACTAATATTGATAATTACACATGATTAATTTTTTAACATAGAAAAAATGCACTTATTTTGAAACAAAAAAGACACTTATTTTGAAACTGAAAATTGATTAAATAATTATTCATAATGAATAAAATATATTTTTTAGCTCAACCATACATTTATTTAGTAGTAGTTAAAAAAAAGTGACTCATAAAATTGCCAACAAACACATTTATGACCAAATAATTTTTCAGCTTATAATTAGAAGACTCGAGCGGTTTTTTTTATTAATCAGGTGTGCTACATATTAGGGGCAATTCTTCCCTTAAAAATCCCACTAGATTTAAAGAGTTGAACACACGATCTCTCACATAGAGGTATGTGTCTTGACCATCAAGTCATCGCCTAGGGGACTATTCACGGACGATTTTGATGTGTAGTGGGTGTGAATTTAATACTTAATAAAATATTTAAAACACAAGGGTGTGTAGCGTTTGTAATTACCCAAAACTATAGGGGTCAGTATAGTATTCCAACACCCAAAGGATGTAAAATGCAATACAAAACTTTCTGAACACTCCGTCCAGTGGCTTTTGATCTCAGGCTGACCTCACCATTCCTTCTCCTAGATGATAGAAATGTCTTGAGGCACGAGCCCAGCAACCAATTTCAGTTGCGATTGCTATCACTGATCTGCTCCAAATTGCTACACCAAACCCTCCTCTCTCTGCGATTCCTGGATATGGAATTCGAGGTCACAGCTGTGGCTGGGGTGGAGAACTGCTTCGTCTCACTGCCTCTGCTTCTCATCCAAACCCTCGAGTCCTCGCGCTCAGGCCTCCTCCCTGAGGTACTCACTCTCGAGCTCCGTTCACACTCCGCCGCCGCCGGCCCATGGTACGTCGCCTGGTCCGGCGCCACTTCCTCTTCTACCGCCATCGAGGTAGCTTCCTCCTCCATTTCCACTCCACTTAGATTCCATTAATTTCAATTCTTGATTGAAGCTTTGGTAGTTTTCAATTACTTTTGAAGTTGATCTGCTGTTTCTTGAAAAAGAATTGAAAGTTGCCAAATGACGATAATAGCTATAGGTTAGTATGCGGTAAATTGGAGGTTGAGTTTTCTCAGATGACATGAACTACTGAAGTGTTACTGTAAATTGGATCTTGTAGTTAATAGTTTTTTTTTTTTTTTTTTGGTGTGAACATTATGGAATTAAGAGTTACATCTCTCTACCAATACACTTTGCTGCAAATAGAGGAGGAAGTCAGTGAAGCTGTTTTCATTTACATAGTGCATCCTGTTATGCGTATGAAAAAAGTGGAGACGGGGACTGCTGCACACAGGATGATGACATTTCTTAATAGTTGATTATGTTGGTTGTATCATTGGTATATGTGATGCTTTGTTTGCGACTCTTCAGGCATTTTGGATTATCTCAAATTGCACTTATGGGGTGTATGTTTAAAGCCAAGCTAATATTGCATATAGGGCTTCACTTTTATTGGAACATATGACGTAAAGGGTTTTGGTGTGTCCATTAATGAGATATAATTTATGGTGGAAAACTAATGGCTTTGACTATGAGTTTCACTTTCACCACATACTGTATACGACTGAAATCAGGGACTTTTTACTCGTTCGATTTGTATGTTTTGATGTTTCTTCTATTATTGTTCTCACTCATTCTTGCTCTTGAATGCCACTGTAGATTGCTCAGCAATTCGCAGAATGCATTTCTTTGCCAGATCATACCACTGTCCAAGTACGAGCTGTAACGAATTTGCCTAAGGCCACTCTGGTTACAATAGAACCACAAACTGAGGATGATTGGGAAGTTTTGGAGCTTAACGCAGAACTTGCTGAGGCAGCTATTCTGAAGCAGGTAATCAATCGAGTGCTTTTCATTTTTGTATCTTTGCTCTCTAGTCAACCCACAGTACTTTGTTGTGTTTATGAAGCTAAGGATTGTGTACCTCCAACATGAGCTGGCTTGTCCATTCTTTTCTTTGAAAGGAAGATAAACTATATATTTAATTGTTAGAATAGAATAATCAACTTAGGTACCTTATAGGCTGGAAGCCAGGAGAAGTTGTTGCTGCATTTTCTGGGCGAGGCAACTTTTTAGTTAATAGTCCAAATTAAAGGGGCTGTTTTAGGGTATTTGAACTGTAATATCACAGAGTTAGTGCTAGAAGCTAAAGAAAAAGGAGGATGGAAAGCAGAAAAAATACTTAACTTCAAATTTCACATGCAACTCGAATTCTCCATGGAATCAATGGTAATTGAAATTTGAAGAACATAAAAGTATTTATAAGCCCTGGATCTGCTATTTTCTCTTAGCTAGAACTCTAAAGATATGAACTAAAGGATGTTAGGAACTTGACTAGTTAACAAAGGTTTGTACCATTGAGTGCCACATTAAGGTCCATTAAGACATATGACTAGTTGAAGACCATTTCTTGAAAATCCAAACATCAAATGCTATTGCATACCGATCATCAATGACTTTAGATGACTGCCATGAACAGTTTTAAACAATCCTTTGTTGGTTATGTATAGAGAGAATTCAGTTCGGATAAACTTAAATGAGTAGGGGTAGACCTTAGTTAACATGGAAAGATATGATAGAGTGGAGGAGGAGAAGAATAAGAGCATAAGATCCCTAAGAGTTTTGCTAATGGTAATGGATTCCTGCAGCCAACCCTAATGTCGTTTGGGAAATGTCATTTCTGCTGTTGTAGTTACTTTAGTGGTATTTACAGCAGAAAATTTATTCTGTAGAACCTAATCTGGTTCCTTAGAATGTAGTAGATTATTCACTAGCAGGCTCTCTACACATTGGCTTTATGAAATATTTGAAACTGGCTCTATATTTTTCTTTTTCAATTTCTAATTTTTTGCAGAGCAAGAACATGCTTACCCTTAAAACTAGATTTAAGGTGGTTTCTTCTACACTATAATGAAAATGAAAAGAATAGCTCTTTGGCCCTTTAGACATGTGCTGGTTTCTTTTTCTAGGTGATATGTAATGTCTGCTTTTCCTTTATTTTGATGGCTAATTAGTGTCTTGGGGAGTATTTGTCAAAACATATAACCGGTTCTTATCTAAATTATATAGAACATTTTTCAGATAATGATTTCAACTTATCCAAATGCTTAAGATAGCAGGTTCGGTTCTGACCTGAACTATTGGCAAACACTCCCTTAATCTCTGTGAATGCCTTTGAAGCAGATTTGAATGTTTTCTTCCCTTCCCATACAGCTATCTGGGTTAAATGGCTTCAGTTCATTAAGCAGTGTGTTTTCTCTCTTATTTGGTTGCAAAGAGCTCATTATTGAAAGCCACCTCATACTAAATACAGGTTAGAATTGTGCAAGAAGCAATGAGATTTCCTTTGTGGTTGAATGGCCAGACTATCATTATGTTCCATGTGGTCTCAACCTTCCCCAAGAAATCGGTGGGTAAGATGATAACTATTACATCTATAATTCCATTGGTGTATGCTACTTAGGTCCTCCGAAGTTTCTGAATCATGCTAGTACTTCATTGAAAAGTCATCCCTACTACTCATCCATGAATTAATTGTTCAGTTTTTTTCTACACTATAAAAAATTGTAATTGTACATGTTATTGTACTCTGGTCCTAATCATCATTATATTTAACAATATTATGTCTTTCATACTTTGATTTTTGTAGTTGATTATCCTGTTTTATTTATTTATTTATCATTATTAAAAGTGGAAGCCTCATTGTTGCACCATTGTGGTATGTGATAATTGTTTTTAGCTACAATAATGCAAAACTTATGGCACGAGTTCATACTCTTCTATTTGTGAGTTTTTCATTTATCCAAATATCTATCTGAGTTGTATTATGTCTGTTAGAATTCAATAATTGGGCTACACATCATGGCTTGCGCTTCCAAGCCTAAAAGCTCAACCTTGTTAGTAGGGTTTGACTTCTACTAGTAACTCTTTTTTCTCATATTTTTTCAATGCGGGACTTATTTCACCCACTTCAACAATGTCTGCATCCAGTTTCTGCATCTAGGTGAAAAACATACATTCTGCTTTACAAAATTATGTTTATAAAGTTGACATTATTGTTGTCACTGCTAACTTTGTCATGTGTGCATCGTGTATGGTTATTGGGGAACCAAACAGTTTTGTATCCTTGAAAGAAGAAATAAAATTTCTTCGGTTCGTCATGTGTACATGTGTGTTAATACATGTAATTTAATATATAAAGGAACAAATTTGTAAATTTGCCAACATAATATCTGAGTCATTAGATTTTCTGCAGTGCAACTAGTCCCAGGAAGTGAAGTCGCAGTTGCTCCTAAGAGACGCAAGAAACATGTGGATTCACACACGCAGACTACTAATTCAGAGCATCATATTTCAAAGGCACAACTGCGTCTTCAAGATCCAGATGGGAAAATGGTACACAAATCTAATGTTAGAGGTGTTGATCTGGAGGTAGTGCTCACTTCTATTGCTTTTATTCATCCAGAAACAGCCAAACACTTATTGCTCGATTGTCTTCAATTGGTTGCTATATTGCCAAGATTATCAGCAAAAGAGAGCATAAAGAATCCCGAAACTGATGCTTTGAGAATGAAAAACAGTTCAGGTTCAAAGGAAGCCAATGGTGTACTTTTAAATGAAAAGAAGGGGTTTCGTCAAGCAATTGTTCGTCTTTTAATTTCAGAATCAGTGGCCAAGGGGCATATAATGATTGCAAAGTCTGTTCGTCGTTATTTGAGAGCAAGCCTGCACTCATGTACGTACGTTCTTAATTTGTCCTGCACATTCGTCACTCTGTATAAATGTAAATGCATATTTTATGGGATATTTTAAACCCACTCATGAATGCTGGTCACTGATCTTTGCTCATCTTTTCCCTTGGAGTTCATATCAGTTTTTTTTTTTTTTTGGTGTGTGTGTGTGTGTGTTTTATTGTGTCTTTGCTCCATGATCTTCATTCTGTTTAGCTATTGGAACACCTGATATAGTTTGACTAGTTTTTGTTCAGTACATGCTTATCATGTGCTGTAACTTTGATATACTCTTTATGCACTTAGATTCATCCTCGCTGAAAATTAAGAAATTTCTGACATCTGTTTCTTCATTCAGTGAACTTGCCAGTTACTTGTCTTTTCCTTTATCTATCCTTGTGCGTTTTGCCTCTTTAAATTGTCAATATGGTCATTTTACTTCTACTTTTTTCCGGAAAAAGGATTTATTTGTGGACAAATTGCCCCCTTCTCTTATTAGTTCATTCTCCAATATTATCTTCTTTGGTATCTGGTTTCTGAAAGGAGAATGTTGTCACTCTTGCAGGGGTTTATGTAAAGGGATGCAATATCAATTTGAAGAAGGATGTCCCTGTGCTTTCACTTTCTCCTTGTCACTTTAAGGTGTCTAGGACGGAAAACATTCGTGACAAAAATCTTGATGTGCTTGATAGCCGTAAATTTCAAGAGACAAAGAACAACATTCCAAAGATTAGCTCTTCCAATCATGTAGATGTTTTTGACTGGTCAATCCACGACGAAGTTATTGCTGCTCTTTCTTTTGAATCTTTTTGTAATGAGACTAAGGAGCCTGGCCATCAGTCCAACACTAGTACAGGATTACAAAGTCTTCTCCAGGCTTGGTTTCTTGCACATTTTAATGCTCTCGCTTTAAATGCAAAAGTGGAAACTAATTCATTGGTTTTGTCAAATGAAACTTTGCTTCACTTTGAAATGAAAGACTGTAAGTTTGGGATTCCTGAGGAGGTACAGACCTCAACTGATGCTCTCCAGCAAAAGAAAATTTCTAGAGAACTGCCCCATGAACTTTTATATGTGTTGTCTCTCTCTGAGGAATCTTTGGATGGTGGGAATGTTAATGCATATGAGCTTTCCTTTGGTGAAAAAAAGGGGACAGACAATCTGGGAGGTCTAGAGTTGTTATTTGGCAAGCTGAATTTGGGTGACCCCGTATCTTTTTCTTCTGTCAAAGAGAGGATATCAAATAAAGAATTTAGTTCAAATATCTCTTCCTTGAGCTGGTTGGAGACAACTGCTTCTGATGTTATAAACAGTAGGTGTTTTCTATTTAATTTATTATTTTTTTTTTGCACTTGGATTCATTTAGTTATTAGGCAACTGTTATTCATCTAAAGATATAGTTCCATCTTTCAGGCTGTTCTTGTACACTTCCTATGTTTTTTAGTGAATTTCACCCCTTATGAGCCTGAGTATTGTCTTCAGAGAAATGAGTTTCTAATGTTATTTTGGGTCATATATCATCATTATATGTCTTTCCAATTTGAGTATATAATTATGTGTTTTTTCCAGTGTATGGTTAGGCAATAAGTTTATATAAAGACCAAGACAGGGTGGGTGAAGGAGTTCACAGATTCTCACGAATGACTTAGGATTCTTGCCTCTCTCCTTCCCTCACCACTATAGTATTCATATGACATTGTGTGACTAAATATGTTTCAGATCCTTCATCATTTTCTATTGGGGTGAAAAGTAAAGTGGTAAACTTAAGTGTTGCTTCTTATGCCGAATCTCACAGTATTTCGTGCACATTGTGTGCCAAACAGACCACCCCCCTGCTATTTGTTCTCCAAAGATTCTGCTTCTCCCCTCATACTACCACAAGTTACAATCTGGCTAAAACTTTCAGGACCTAATTGTGTGTTTCACTTTATTTACTGCATATAGTTGTGGAGCTCATTTATCATTTATATATTATGCATGATAGGATACCTTGCCAAATAAATAAATTAAGCATGGTAGTATTATGGAAGGGGATTTTACAGTTACATTCTAAATGGAACCTTAGCCTCTTGGAGTAGCATTACTGTGTCACTAGCAAATTAGTCGTCTTTGTTACTTGGACCTGAATGGAGCTGTTGTCTGTTTTACTTGTTCAGTTGGCCACTGAGAGGTATTTCATGTGCTAATATGATGACTATTACCCATCTTCTCCTTTACTCGTTTGAGAGCCCTGAGTTTCACTTGTAATTAATTCTCTTCCGTGCAGGGATTCTGGTGTTGTTATCTCCTGCTTCTGGTATGCGATACAGCTCTTATAGTCTTCCCGTCCCTGGACATGTTCTAATATATGGACCTCCTGTGAGTTGATCCCTTAAATTTCGGTTTCTTCATTCAATGATTTAATGCTCATTGCTCAAAAGCAACTTCTCAATCTATGTCATGTGCATGCAAAAACCTGTTTTCATACTTTTTCCTCTCATTTTGCTCTCTCTTTGTATATTGGACCTCCTATTGTTTCAACCTTAATGCATACTGCTCATTGACAATGCGCTGACTACATAAACATTGTAGCCTTTTGTTTTGTTATTTGTTGATTTGATCTCTTAAAACTATGCTATAACATGAACTTGGATACAGTTGCTGAGCTTAAGACTTGTGGTCGTCCCTAAATCATAAAAGCATGCCTTTTCTTTCTCATTACCCTAGTGCATAATGTGTACTATAAGTTATATCACAAGACAAATCAAGTAATTTTGTTGATACTATATTTCTCCTTCCACAAAAGCAAACTAGGCATATCTATAATGAATATTGTACTGAATTAGCAACCTATAATT
>JAYMTF010003375.1:0-15339 GCA_036897485.1 Pelargonium nanum | reverse complement strand
TTTTTCCTAATAATGGGGGGACAGTTGACACCCCATTGCTTGGAGTGGGTCCGCCACTGGTCGGGTTGACCTTTTGTTGGAGGATTGTTGGAACTTGGCAACGTGTTTTGATAGTGTAGCTTTTTCATTTGTGTATCGCTCTGTGAATAGAGTAGTTCATGAGCTTGTTTGGCTATCCGATTCTATGACTAAAGGGTTTATGTTTGAGACGGGGCATGTCCCGGTCATAATTATGGATGTTATGTATTATGATCTTGTTAAGTTGAATGAATTGAAACTTATTTCAAAAAAAGAAAAGGAAAAAGAAGTGGGTTGCAATTATGGGTCGTTGAATGTTGATGGTTAAAGGGTGGGTTTGGAATCTTGGGCCATGAGAAATAAATAACGTAAGTAGGATAAAAAAAAAGCCCAAATTTCATATAGTTCAACGGAGTGGAATTATGTTGGTAGGCTTCAAATGGCTATATAAATGCCAAAGTGGATCAGGGACATTTTTGGATGAAATATGAAGTTCAATGGGGGCAAAAAGGTAATATAGGATAAGGTGTGACACGGAGATGGTGCACCCTGCCACATGGAAGCGTTTAGAGTGGACAATGACACACGCGTGATAAGGTGTTTCGCAAAGGAGGAAGCTCGGTACATCCGAGCCACGTCGAAACCCTGTATAGGTCACACGCGCGCTCATGACGTTCCTGAGCCTTTGCCACATGGAAACCCTGGACTGGTCACAGGCACTCTCTCGTTCTAGTGCTTCGCGGAAATTAAAGCTTGGTACACCAGAGCCACGTGGTATCTCCTGATTGGTTGACATGACGCTGGCGTGGCATAGTCGAGGTGCAGCGGAACGTGGCCACGCGTGGAACTCAGCGCATGAGACGCGTGACGCTTTTCATAATGTTTTTGTGCGTACTTTTTGTGCTCGTTTATTGTCTGAATTGACTTTTGTTTTGAGCGTTCTTCACTTTAAAACTAACTCTTTCACATGGCGAACATATCATGCTTTCTTTTGGCGCGGGGGAGGGGGGGGTGGGGATTATATTTCTTCTTCGACCTAGGCTTACGACAGGTGGCCCATGGCTTGATTATCAATCTTATATTTGTCGTACAGTTAGACAATCTTTGAGTACACGCGTCAGATTTCAGTTGGCTATTTGGCGATTTTATTTTTTCTTCGACCTAGGCTTACGACAGGGGGCCCATGCCTTGATTATCTATCTTATCTTTGTCGCAGAGTTAGACAATATTCGAGTACACATGTCAGATTTCAGTTGGCTATTTTAAGATATCCAGTAGAAACATATGTCAATGGCCATTTTGTTTACATATCATTTTATCGTTTAGAGATCGTTTTGAATTTTTCTCGTTTGATAAAATGTATTAATTTGTCTAAATACACTCGTTTATATATTAATTAAAAATGCTCATAATTTTTTTATTAATTAAATTTTTTTTGCTTAAGTAACGCTCTTAGAGTTGAAAAACATGTGTATGCAATAATAATTAAATTTCCAAACAAAAAAAAAGAAATATAAATCACAATAAAAATTTATGCGTATCACAATTTCCTTGTTTACCAGTATAAAAATGAAAAAAGGCAAAAAGAATCTAAAACATGCGTTAAATATTGTGATTTCTCAACAAAAGAAAATTTCACACTCAAAATGCTTCAATGAGATGTTTGAATGAAGGGACTTGGAGATTTAGGAGTCATCGGTAACAAGATATGCAACTAAAGTCTTACCGTACATGGATGCCATGAATCTATGCGTCTATCAGAGTTGGGAGTCACATTAACAAAGCTTCATAAAGATCGAGAGCTTGCAATTCCGATTACGTTCAGGTACTCTCTATTACGTCTCCGTTCTATAAATTTGTTTAGCACCTCTAAGTTTTTATTCTATCTTAAAATTAGGTTGAATTTGTTTTGGTATAGAATCAATAGAGGATTTCATAGTTGATAGGAGAAAAAAATGAAACAATTTTAAAAATAGGGGAACTAATCATTTTTTATTTGACAATAATTTTGAAATAATTTTCAAAATGAAATCATCGCACTGATAAAAGCCACTCATTTTTGTGGGTCAAAGACAACTAAACAACTTCTTACATCCTTCGGAAAAAAAAAAACTTCTTACAGAGTTTGTAGAAGTGACAAAATATAATCAGACTTTTCAGGCGTTCAAAATTTCCAACTCGATGAGATAGAGAGGTTTTTATTTGGAAGATCAGGGCGGGGACGGACACCCGCCGGACATTGGTGTCAGGAACAAAGGTCACTATTTTTCGAGAACTAATACCAAATTTTCTTTGATATTCTATATTTTCTTATCCATATTATTAAATTATACTTAATATGTTGTTTTAAATTTTAATTATAGGTAATATTGTATTTTAGTATATTGATTATTTTTAAATAACAAATATGAAAGGATTGTATACTCTGTGATTTAATTTCTAAACAAGACTGTGACAGAGAATAATTCAGTTTTTGAATTAAAGCGAAAATGGAAGTTGAAATTTGTTCCCAAATGAGAAATGAAGTAGCGACTAGCGATTACAAATCTAAATGAAAACCAGCCCCCCGTTTGCCGTTCTTAGACCTTTGTGTTCTCCCAAATGAGAAATGAATCATAATTTAATTTTTATTTAGGGCTTTTCTAGTATTTCCTCATTTCATTCTTCATTTAAATTTTGTATTTTCTTCTTTTTTTGCTTCATGTAGTGTAGTTTTTTTTTATCAGTTGAGCTACACAACAGGGGTAACTATCTCTTTATACACGAATAACTCACCTCATACCGTTAGCAGGGAGATTCGAACCCAAGAATTTAAATGAAATCTAAAGCGCTTAAATCGCTTGGCCCAACTTGTCATGGTGTATTTTTTTCTTTAATTATATTAAAAATTATTAGTAATTCAAAAAAAAAAAAAAAGGTAACAATCATTTTTTAATCATCAATTTTAATAAAAAGTTGGAATTTATTTTGCTGCGATAATGGATTTGCAAATCCATCATCGTGACATCATGCATGAAGTCTTCGTTTAGAATTTACATTATATGTTGAGAAGTTTGTGCCCTTATTATTAAGTGTCATTTATTTTTAATGGAATTGCTTTTTACTAGGCTTAGTTATTAAGTGGATATAACATTATAAACTATGGGTGTGAACTAGATGTTTGGTAGACAAGACAAGACTTCCCCTCTAAGAAGTTTGTAGATATACCAATTGAATCTATTTTATTGCAAAAGAAATATTGGTTTTTAGAGTAAATCATCCTGTCTATTTCTTATTTAAACCAAATAAAGGCGATAAAATTCTCCCTACTAAATTTTGACAATCGCTAGGAGTTTAGAGGAGGGCTAGTTGGGGTCATAAACCTCCTAGTTTAATGAGAAAAAATATTATGTATAGTATATTAGTTGTTAAACGTATTTATATGTCTAACATGTGCAATTCATGCACAAGAAAATGGGTTATTAAAAATTGTGTTGTGTATTTTTATATTATTAATTTATCTTTAAAATATAAAAATATATAAGTTCGTGAATAAATAGTATAAAAATATAAAACACAACTCTCAATGTCACTTATCATCCGCAATATTTGCACATAGAAAACAAACTTACATATTTTTATATCTAACATGCATGTGCAATTCATGCACAAGATTAAGGGTTTTAAAAGTCGTGTTTTGTATATTATAATGATAATTTTACCTTGAAAATATAAAAGAAGTGAATAATTGAGTAAATAAATAATAAAAATAGAAAAACAACTCCCAATACCATTTAACATATGCAATATTTGCACATAATATACAAACTCTATAAGATAAAATAAAAATTATCATGACTTCGTGTGCTTTCCACACGATATAACATTTATGTTTTCAGTAAGACACAACTATACTTTGTCTTTTACCTATTTCTAATAGTGAGCTTATGATTTTGTGATATTTTATTGTTTTATTTATTCTCGTACTCTTCTTCTACTATATCAGTTTCTACAAATTTTGTGTATCATTTTCTATCGTTACAACTCGTTACTTTTCAACTTTTTTAAACGATAGATTGCATGATTTTTTATATAGAGATAGAGTTTTTGAAAAAAAAATCTACAGATGTAATAATTGATAATTCTACTGAATGAAACAACGTCAAACACAATAAATAAAAATGTGTTCAAATGTTATTGTTTTTTATGTGAACGTGAAAATTATTTGTGAAATGTTACATTTTTGTGTAACTTTAATATTGTTTGTTATGTTTTTTTATTTATGTATCATGCTATTGCGTATTTGATTTTCACTTTTTACTTTCGTCCCCTCTTGTTTGAAAATCTCGACTTTGCTTCTGGCATCTAAATTGAAACCTCATGTTAAGTGTAACTTATAACTATTATGTGCATTATTACATAATTAAACTGTAGCTTCAAACAAGACAACTTGATAATAATAAAAAGTTACACCAAAACCTAATTCTAGATCACTTTCTTTGACAAGCTATTACAAACCTCAAATTTAGCTATGAACTTTAGAGTGAATTTAGTATAATTTGGTTAGTGATTTTGGTGTCCATTTGTTCATTTGAACTAAACTAATTAAGTGTAGTCCGGCGTTGTCAAGTCAACATATCTAAGGATAGCAGTTGCATACGTAAAACCAATGTAATCCTACATGACACTCTAACAAATCTCAACTCTGAAAACACAACTCTCAATATCCCTTCATTAAACACAAAAACATTATATTAGTTGTTACGTTAAAGTTTCCACAATTAGTTTTTGCTTTTCCTTGTTTTGAAAAAGAAATGTTGAATATGAGCTTCAACCTCGAACAACTCATCACAAAATATGGTACAATTTAGATCATCATCTACGGCTATGTGTGAGGAATCATTATTAATTCATGTGTCGTGATTGTAACATGCAGTAGATCGTCGTGTTAATTTCTCAATTCAAGGGTGTTTTAAGCGTGAATTGAGCGTTATAAAAAGAAGAACGAAGGATGGTTAGAAAAAGCAAGAACCAGCAAGCGATGGTGAAAATTTCGAGAGATAAGCTTGCGGCATGCATGACATGTCCTCTCTGCAACCATATTTTAAGGGATGCTACTACTGTTTCTGAATGCCTCCATACTTGTGAGTTCCTCTTCTTCTATTTCTCCTTCTACTTTATGTATCTATATATATCTTATTATTTTGTCTTGTATTCTATTCATTTCAACTATCTTTTTTTGTGTTGTTCATCATTCATATTTTGGTTCTATTTTGATCTAGGTGTGTCTTGTAATTTATGTTATTCTTATGTGTGTGATCATGTTACATTAAACTAAACTCTCATTCGTATTTACATTGTTCATTGATGAATCAAGTAATTGAGTTTCGTGTCGGTTGGAATATAATATAAAGTATAAACGAGAACTTCAACTATGATATTAGTTTAAGTTTTTATTTGAGTTGGTTTTTTAACATTGTATCAGAACTTGTATGATCTTAAGTTCACAAGTGCGAATCCTGACATCTTCCAAGATTTATAATTTCTCAAATCTGTCTATATACTATCTCCCTTTGAACTTTTTGTTTATTTTCTTTGGGGTTTCTAGATGCCCCTTCTGCCACAATGGGTTCTCTACTAATTTTCTCTATACGCTTCTACTCTCTATTTCTCTTCTGTCCAACTGCAAAGTCATAGCGAGCACAGATTTGTACGTGAGGGGGCGTGTTGGAATATAATATTAAAGTATAAATAGGAACTTCAACTATAATATAGATTGCAAGTTCATGAATTGGAAATAGTTAGTTAGAGCCTGCCTCATTTGTGAATTTTTCCAAATTTCTACAAAAAGATGCGAGCTAAAGTATCCAGATTTGTGTTTCATAATGTTGACGTCGGTATACTATTTGTAAGAGATGGATCGATTTGCAATTACTATATTTGTTGGATAATAATCTAATTACCAAGAACTTTTTTCTTTTCCATCTCCATTTCCCTCAATCATGAGCTACAATGGATAGGAATTGCTGCATCTCCTTTTCTTGCTTGTTATATCATAGACTATCAATTTTTAATAGCTCATTTGCTATATGTTTTTTCTATAAATCAAATAGTTTGCAAGAAATGCATACATGAGAAGATCACAAATGAGGATTTGAATTGTTGTCCCGTCTGCAACACAAGTCTAGGTTGCGCGCCATTGGATAAACTCAGGTGCTTTTATCATCGTTCGATCTTGAGTATACATATGACAAAATTCGAGGACCACGAAAAATAATTATGCATTTATTTTTTATGCCATTTGCAGGTCAGATCACAATTTGCAAGATCTTAGGGACAAAATATTTCCTCCCAAAAGAGAAAAAGAAAAGGGCAATATTGCACTTGAAGAAGTTGCTCCCTCAGCTTCATTGCCAACTACAAATAATGAGATATCACTCTCATCATTAGTGATCACCACTCCCAAGGTAGCAACTACCTCGTCTGTCCGTACCGGGAGACGAGCTAAGTCTGTCCCGCGAAGGTTTCTCGCTGCACCGCAACCCATATTCCCCGCCAACGAGTCTCATAACAAAGCCGACGAACCTGAGGCTAGACTTACAATCACAAAGAATAAAGAGGTCAAACAATGCATATTTTTTGTGACACTTTATTTGAGTTTCTTAACACTCTTTTTTTTTTGGTAATGTACTATTTAACTATTGTAATCTTGCAGAGTTTTGTTACCGGCGAATCATCCAAACAAATGTCTAGTAAATATACCGATATTTGGAAACCTTTGACAAGTCTAGTTGATGCTGCAACCGAAACATCTAATGTGTTAGATTCACAAGGGACTATTGTTGCTAACTCAACATCTTCTAATGCTTGTTACACTAATCAAGAACCGGCGTCTAGAGCAAAAGCGAAAGAGCGTGGCAATAGATCAAATGTTCGAAGAGAGGGAAATGATATTACTACTACGCCATCTGGTTCCGCGAAACCTAGAGGAAAGAAATGTGCGCAACAAAAAATAGCTGGTACCTCGGGCGGATTGAATTTGAATGTTCCAGCACAAGTTATGGAGGATGCAAATAATGGAAGCAACCATAGATGTAAATCAATTTGGTTCACATTGGTTGCTTCCAAGGATCAGTAAGATTTGACATGTATTCATCTTTTTTATTGTTGTCTAAAATTTATGTTTTAAGCTTATAATTTTGTTGGTTAATATTTTCAGGACAGGAGAGGCACCTTTGCCGCAGATACCTTCGCGCTACTTGAGGGTCAAGTAAGTTTAATTTTTATCTCTGCGAATCTCACATTTTTCTTTTTATTGATGAACTCGATACATGCACAATCAGTGGCTTTTTAAATCGGCACTCCCCCTCACGTGTAGGCGTTTTTCTTCCACACGTGGGCATGCAAGCGGGCCAGAGACCACAGGGGAGACAACATAAATGAGCCACCTTTGAGTCAAATCTAGATCAAAATCAGCTATGATCTCATGTTAAATTTTAATAATGGAATGCATACAATGGCTTGGACTTCTATTACTAAAAGATCAACCTTGTTATTAGGGCGTTACTCGCACTATTATATGTAGCCACTTCACGTTACATTTTTCCAACGTGAGACACATCACCCACTTCAACAAGTTCTGTCATCGTATATATTGAATCAAAATCAATGTTTCAAAAAAAACAAATCAATGTTTCACAACTATGGCTAGGTAGAAATCTCCCATTACAGGTTCACACTAACATCCTAAATATAAAACTTCTGTGATTCTAATTTATCATTACTATGTATATACACATACTCTACCAACCTATCTTTAATATTTCAATTGATAATGTAAAAAATTATTGTGTATATGATAAACTTTTTTGCATTGAATTGTTAAGAAATTCAAAGTGGTTCTTGAGAACATTTTTTATTTTTATTTGACTAATCTTTGACGTTATTGGTACATGTAGGGATGCCAATTTACCAGTTTCATATATTCAAAAGTATATTGTGAAGAAATTGGATCTTGCAAGCGAGAGTGAGGTAAGTTATTTCATCTTGGTTCCTTCTATATATAGTTCTCTACTATTTTATTTCTTCGGTTGTGCATATATATGTATAAACAAATCGAAGTGGAATTTCAACTGTGACTAAACCCCGATTGACGACAAAGGTTTTTGTTTAAATTTGTTACAGGTAGAAATTTTGGTACAGGGACAGCCAGTTTCTCCTACATTGCAGCTACATAATTTGATAGACATGTGGTTGCAAACATTGCCCCCATCCTTTAGAATACAAGCATCGTTGGGCAGCTCGGCCGAGGAATTTTTGATGGTCATATCCTATGCGCGCAAAGCTTAATTCCTCAGACAATCGCATGATTTTGTAAGTCGCAACGATAATGTAGCGAGCTTGAGACATCATTTATCTCTTTACCTTGCATTCATATTCAACTTTCACATCATGCCTCCTCTTGCATTTATATGCTGGGCATACCATGTGATTTACTATATGGTTTTACTCTTTTAGATTTTTGTTTTCTTTTATAAACTTATGTTTGATGCAGAAAATAGATTAAGGCTATCAATTTGCAAAAGGATGCTAGCTTTCATTATACAAATCTAAAGTAAGCATCAATAAATATATGAAAGAAATGTATATTTTCCCTCTTATTTCCAATCAAATCGCACACATCAAGAAATGTATTTCAAGAAGACGATGCTTAGTTATTAACAATTTCCGTCCGGTGAGAATTTTATAGTTGTTTTGATAGAGTTCTAGGGACGAAGATGTATTTGTATATGAAATTGAGAACGGTGAATATTCACGGATGCGGAGGAATTGGAACGAGAAAAAATGCCAAGAGTAGCATTTTCGTCTTTTCAGTAACAAGTTATCATTGTTATTGATGACACAAATTATCAAAAGAATATGTAGTTTGTTGCAACACGTTCTACTTTTTGTAGTTAAGTATCAATAAACAGGCAGCTCCAATGACAGGGAAAACTGGAACTTGCTAATTGCATAGCAATTGCTTGTAAATATATGCATTGCTCAAGAACCTATCGAACTGTTTATTACCAAAATATATATTCAATTCCCAGCTGAACTCTACAAACTGACATGCACACTAGCTCTCCAATAAAAATATGAAATGCACACTAGCTCTCCAATTCAATGATCCATATGTTTAATGAAACTTCCAAGTAGTTGTCCCTTCTGATTTCACATGCTCTATTAGTGACATCAAGTAGTAATGCACAAAATTTAACATCGTAAAATAATACCTCATAAGACACCTGAGCAACAAACATAGTTCATCTCCTTCACCTAAATACAAAACGGCCTGCAGCTGATATCAGATGCTTGTAATTCAGCCAAATGGATTAACAAAAGCTTCCCACCGGCTTAAAGCGGTGAAGAAAATCTCGTGGATTCTACATAGTGAATGAGAGGTATGCATCAAAAGTGCACATACAAAGGTTGTTATCACATAGAAACAGGAAAAATCATTTCAAGCATTACTACTCTCTCCGTTCCAAAATGAGTTAGAAAGGGGACATCTCCTCTTGTACCCCCACCCCAAGTGCACCTATTGTAACAAACTCAAGGGTTTCTAACAAACTTATTATGTGGATATTGTTGTTAATTCATACATAAATAACATCCTAGAAGGTAAAGATAACTCTCATTTTGAGACAAAAATTCAAGAAAACCAGACACATTTTGCGACGGAGGGAGTATTTGATTTTACCATCTAAATTACACAGCAGCTCAGATATTTCCAGCTAGGAAATCTAGTTCACTGGCCACAAGAATTTTCAAAATGTTGAGTAAACATGCCACAATGCATAGCTGACTGAGATATAAATAAGAGCCAAAGCAGGTAACAGAACAACAACTAATTATGAAGGGAATCCATAATGGATAAATGGACTTCCAGGTGAAAATTCTTCTAATAAAGCATCAAATGTAATAAAACCAATGTCAACCACTTGTCTCCACCGAGTACAAGTATTATTCATCTTTGAACAATGATGTCATTAATAATTATCATGACCTTTCATATAAAATGAAGAAAGGTATCCAAGTGAATCCCATATCTAGCAAATAATTAAAGGAAATGAACACAAAGGATAGCCACGAGTACCAAGTACTCCCTCCATCCCAAAATTGGTGTCTTGTTTCCTTTGTAAGAAGTTAGTTATGCGTCCCTATAACAAGTTAGTTAGTATCTCTATAGTTTGTTACAACACATATGCATGAGAATACAAGAGGAAATATACAACACTAGTTAACTTCTCCTTAATTATTAACATAGAAAGCAGGGCACTTATTTCGGTATGGAGGGAGCAATACACTTCTTATTATAAACTACTCAGCATGAATGCAGCTATACCCAGTTTTATTTTTTAAAACCAACATCTATAAGCAAGAACCCACTTTCAAAATGTGAAGTACTCACTAGTTATCACACATATGATCATGAAAAGCCCTAATGGTAGAAGCCAAATCACAAATTCTCAAATGATAACTAAATAATTTCCATAAGTTATTCTCTGCACTGTATAACAATTATATTGACAAGAGAACAACTTGCTGCAGCATTAGCATTAACAAATTCAACCAAAAATTGACAAAGGCAAGTCATATTTTCATCAAATCGGTACGATCCAATATCAATTTACACTATCATCATCTAATTACTGATTACACTAAAATAGAACAAATTAAAATTGTGAAAAAGAAAAAAATTAACCTGTCCGCAATCAGAATCAGATACTGCTGTAAGCCCCCATTGGACTGTCCGCATCGGAGAGCAGCGCCCCATACGGCGACTCCTGGACATCGGTTGCCCTCAAAACCGCGTGCAACAAAACCAGAAAACCCCCAATCGCCACCGAAGCGAAGACGTTAAGCCAAACGTGGGCCAAAATCAGAGCGAAGAAGGTGACGACTCCGAGCACGATCGCCACAACCCGATCTTCGAAGACGAAATTGAAGAGGACAACGGGGTCGTCGCGAGAGAAGAAGAGAAAGTACCAAGCGAGGAGGACGAGCAAGAGAACGATGATGGCGAAGGGGTGGTAGACGAGGCTGAGGAAGAGCATGAAGAGGACGATGAAGGCGTAGTTGAAGCGGAAGTGGGCGAGATTTAGTGGAATCCGGGAGGTGGCGGCGGCGAGGCCGGAGGGGAGATCGAGTGCGGAGAGGTCAAAGAAGTCGGTCCATGGCCGGCGGGCGGCGAGGAAGGACTCTGGTTCTGTGGGGTCAGTGGAGGACATTGTAATTGTATCGTCCAAAGCTTTGGCGGAGCGATGAGCACTGAGAATCTGAATGTAGCTGTAAGAGAAGGAAGAGAAGAATTGTAGTTTTTTTTTGTTTCTGGGCCTTCAGTTTGAAATAAATATGTATAAATAGATCTCAATAGAAGCCCACAAAACAACTGAGCCCACGATGAAAATTGTATCTTCAAGGAAATTGTAGATAGTGGCTGGGCATCCGTCCAGAACCGAATCGGATTGAACCGATTTCTTTTTATAAAGTATGGACTGAATATAATCGGTCTAAAGACAGGGTTAGACCGATTGTGAATGGGTCGAACTGGATCGGAGATCAAGTCAAAATTATCTGTTTTCTTTTTAAAAAAATTAAGAGATCGAAATAATAAGAGGTGTTCATAGGCGGATTACCCGTCCTTTTTCATGGAAGTGGACAATCCAACCCACTCGTTTGGGTTGAAGTTTTGCAACCCATCAACCACTTATGAGTTATGTACTTATTAATGGTTTGTGAATTGCGGTTTACGTACAGTTTGGAGGGTTATACACAATATGGTCAATACATATCGGTTTTGTCCCAAATTGAATCATCAAAATCTAATCACAAACTTAATGGATTTTTATTTATTATTTATTAATGGGATTTAAGAAAATGCAAATCATAAGAGTAAGAGTCATGCAAAACTAATAAAGGGCCATAAACGATTAAGAATAGATCATTTAACTTAACAAAATAGTTTAGTAAAGTAGTACAAATCTAATGGCGTCTCTTTGAGCTTTAGTTGGTTGGGCGGGTTACTCGTGGGTTGGTATTCGTGAACCCATTACTCACTCATTGGACAAGTGAGTTGGGTTGGGCTAGATCGATGAGTGAACGACTTAAGCTTGGGCGATCTTTTTGTGGTGCGGGGTTTTGGGTTAACGGGGTGGTAGATGATCGATTTTCTTTACTCCCTAAAATAATTATAATTGAAGTGAATTGGTCTAATAATAATGAAATATATTGCACTAAAAGTGATATTATGATTAACAAAACATTCAACTACTAATAGAATTAGAATCGGTCCACCCCAAACATGTCTAATTACCAATGAATGGCACTTCAAGTCAATTCACTTGTCAAGCCAATAAACCATAGTCAAACGTTAAGTCAACTTTGGTTGAGGGTTAAATTTCAGGTCAAACGAACTGGGTGTGTTTGATCAATGCACAAAGCAACAAGAAGGTGCACGTTCACGCAAGTCTCCGTGCAAACCATCTATGTGCACGCTACTGCACGTCCGCTCGCATCCGCGAAGGTCTTCCAATAGTCCTCATCCGTCCCTTTCACAAGCTCGCGCAAATGAAAAAAAAAAATACTCAAAAGAATGTAAGTATCATTCCATCACCTCAAGTGTGATGATTCGACACTCTGCTTTTCTTGTTGGACTTGGAGAGATCGCAGAGTTCGGAGAGACCAGTTCCGAGAAAGAAGGCACAACTAAGTCTCCAGAGAAGATAATTAAATCATCTTGTGGGCCCCACCACAATTCTTAACCAATCACATGCCGTCATGTCATCAAGTGAGTTAGAGGCAAATAAATAGAGACCTCCACCAAAGCTAAAAAGGAAAGAATTTTTTTATTCTTAACAATGTTCACTTCAAAGAGCACGAGAAATATCTCAAGTCATGTTTTTCGTGTTTTTCGAGTGTTCATCTGAATATTAATCAAAGATTTTCGAGTTTTCAAAGCTTACATCATACTTGTGTACATGTGTAGCACCTGATTTTAATGCCGAAGGCGATTCTCTCAAACACACATTTGGAGTTTCCGTTAGACATGCGTTGATCTTAGTATTTGACTCTAATCCTAGGCTTGGGAACCGAAAAACTGCACTTCTCATCATGCGTGCAGATCGATCGGAGCATGATGGGCTAATTTCTATACTATACCAAAAACCACCCTCACCCTCACCCTTACCCTCACCCTTACCCTCACCCTCATATATTGTACCTGATCCCCATTTGATTTTCTGTTCTTGTTCTTGTTCTTCATATCAAATTATTAACAATACAAAACACATAAAATTCTTAAAAATGAAACCGAATAAGAACAAATTATTTTGGCTCTTACATGTTTTTCATAGTGTTAATTCCCCAGAATAAAAAAATTGGTGAGAATATGTTACAAACTTTTGGCTTACTAAAATATAATTCTACCTCTAAAAACTCAAATTCAATTCAAAATGTATATCTTAAATTCAAATGAACCAAACTTATATCTGAAACATCAATGTTTTGTTGCTATAAAAACATCAAACCTAAATTTGCAAAACTCAAAATAGAAGCCTTGAAACCTTGTGTCAAAATAGAGGAAAATGGACATATTTAAGAAATATAAGTAAATTTCGATTTTTTTTAAAAAGATCAATGAAAAATAACACTCTATTAATAACATAGTTGACATACATTGAAGTCTGATTATAACATTATAACATGAGTAATCTGATTTGCAAGTCTAAGAACGACTAACTCTCATATGTGGAAGAAGATCCTTAAACTATCCAGTCTGTGCCCAACTATCAAAATTGCAAATTTAGTACATAAGTTATGCAAATGAGCCATTTTAGTCCAAATGTATTAAAAAACCGAGTCATTTAAGGACATTCCGTCAAATGTGTTAATGTAACCGTTAAAATTATAATAAAAAAATATTTTTAATTGACACGTTTGATAGTTAAGTGACTAAAATGACACGAACTGGATAGTTCAGGGACTAATATGGACCTTTTTCCTAATATCAATCATTTCCGCATCATCAATTCAACATTAAAAAATACTTTTTATTATAATTTTAACGGTTCCGTTAACAAATTTGACGGAATGTCCTTAAATGACTCGATTTTTGAAAACGTTTGGACTAAACTGGCTCGTTTGGATCACTTATGTACTAAATTGACACGTTGATAATTGAGGTACTAAAATGGCACGAACTGGATAGTTCAGGGACTAATTTGGACATTTTTCATTCATATATTTAGTTATAACTTTGACTGCAAAAGTGAAAAAAAAAGAACGTTTGTTTATTAGTATTTTCTAAATATATGAATATTGTATATTAGAAAAAACAATTAACCAAACAAATCTAATATATATATAATTCTCAAGCACCACCCCAATTGAGTGACACGTGTCATATTCAATTATTCAATTGATGCTCCAATTGAGTGACACGTGTCATCAATTTTATAATTAAAAATATAATTGATTTTTAAAATTAATAACAAAAGTAAATATAATTTTAATTATATAACTATTCTTTTAAAATTTTGATCTAGATATATTTGTTGTTAGTTAATCAAAATTTTTTTCATAAGAGAAATTATATTAAAATACCAAATGATCAATTTGAAAAGAAAAAAAATATATCTCATTTATATATATATAGACATCCGTTAATTTGTTTTCTTCAAAAATACCTAGAAACAAGGCTTTTTATATATATATAAAAAAAAAGAGCTAAAAACAAGGCTTTCATTTTAGTTTAATTTTCAAAAATTTATAAATATAATAAATTTTAGAATACCGTTTTTTAGTTAAAAAAAATACTGTTATCTTTTAGTTTTAAAAACCTATTTAATTTTGATTTTGATTAATATTTAGTGAACATACCTAATTTAATATTTTAATATTATATAGACACACACTTATGTTTATTCCTTAAACAAATTCAACGTTACTAAACTATGTGTTAAATTTAAGATTTTAATGAGGTAATTAGTTTTTTTTTTTTTTGTTCATTAAGTTTAGTAGAAAAGATTCAAAAAAATAATAATAAAAGTTCTTATCTAACTAAATATATTTTTTAATCATTCAAAATATATATTTTTAAAAATTCTCTAGAAAATTTATATTTTCAAAAATAATGTGTGATAGAGCTCAAACTTGGATAAATGATAAATTTTGATATTTATCTAAGTTAAATTTCAAAACTTAACAATTATATAAAATCATAGCTTAAATAGGGATTCAAATGTTTATATTATTTAATTTTCTAGGCTATTTATGCAATTTGATTTGCTTTTGCAAGGT
>JAYMTF010003374.1:0-15340 GCA_036897485.1 Pelargonium nanum | reverse complement strand
GGCGACGGCGGTGGTCACCTTCCGTCTCTAGGTGCCGGTGGCGGTCATGGAGGTGGAGGTTTTCACGGCTCGGTTTTTCCCCTAGGTTTGAGCTTGGAGCAGGGGAAGGGAGGGTTTCTGAAGCCCGAGGAGGCGTCCGGGAGCAGCAAGCGCTTCGACGTTGACGGCAGAGGTTCGTCTGTGAAAAATGTAAGTCCGTTTTGTGAATCAGAACGAAATTTCGATTTCCTTTTAGGTTTTGCTTCACTGTTTGGCAGGTCAGAAAGTGAAGGAACAGTGAAGAAAATTAACTATCTGATAACCTGATCTTTGTTTCGGTTTTAATATCTGGAAAGTTTTACTGAAAATAAGTGAGAACTTCATTCCAGTGGAGCCTTTTCTCATCCGTTTGGTGAATTGGAATTTTGAACTCTGGATTTTTTTAATGCATTTTCTTTCCTTCAGTTTTCCCGGCAGCCAAACAGAGCATTTGCATTGATGTTTATTGTTAGATGATCGTAGATGTTGATAGAGATCAAATTTTGATGTTTAATTGTGCATTATTGAAATCTTTGAGGGTTTTGCTGATGTAAGAGAACTGATGGGAATAGATTTGTCTGCTGGTTTTCGTCTTTTGTCTGATAGCTGAGTGGAGACTATAGAAAACAGCACAATCTGTAATTATTTTTTGGTTTTGTATGAGTGTGAGTGACCAGATTCTGTGTTTTTCTATCTGACAAGTAAATGAGTACAAAGAGGTCTTGGTGGAATGTTTCAGAAATAAGAATTGTCAGGGATGATCTCAATCATACTAAGGACAACAAGAAAATACAGGAGCATGTGGAAAAGTATGTACATGTCAATTTTTTTGACACGAGACAAGGCAAAGACACATAGATTAACCAATTTTGAAAAATGCATAATTTTATGATGTTATAGTTTTTATAATTAGATTTAACAACAATAGCATTTGAACATGTTTGATTTCTCTCTCTCTCTCTCTCTCTCTCCAAAGTTACTATCCAGATAAATTGCTCTCAGAACCATATATGATGGCATCTAAATTCTTGAGTGTCTTGCATTTTTTCCAGGTTTTCCACGGTCAACCAATGTCCAATACTATGGCTGCGGGGCCACACCCACCAACAATGCGCCCAAGGGTGCGAGCAAGACGAGGACAGGCCACGGATCCCCACAGCATCGCTGAGCGGGTAAGCAATACTGAAGAGAACAATTACTGGAATATATGGAGGAAAGTGGGTCTCATTACTTGATATGAATTGAAAAGATAATAACAAATTGAAATTCAGTTGTTATGGACAACAGTTTTAGCTGTTCCGTTTGATACGATTAAAATTTTCAGAAGTGAACTTTTGTGTTCTTGAGGCTGTATTATTTTAGATCTACATCTAGTACTTTGGTATTATATGGAAAGGCAAGAATCTTTATTCAATACTAGGATCATATAGGATTGAAATTTGAAGTGATGTATTTATTTAATTTAAATTCATTAATCACCCATTGCTAATGCACAATCACCCTTCATTTTCTTCTTTTGGAACAGCTGCGCAGAGAAAGAATAGCAGAAAGAATTAGGGCGTTGCAGGAACTTGTTCCTAGCGTTAACAAGGTTAGTTTTATCTATATATGCCCCATCTTTTTCTTAATTCAAACTTCAGTGATAGCTTTATGCATGTAAAGTCATCAGATGTGTTGACTTTTCTCTTGAAACTAGTTATATATTTTGTAAGCATCTAGGGATCGATATCCTT
This sequence comes from Pelargonium nanum, assembly GCA_036897485.1. Taxonomy (NCBI): domain Eukaryota; kingdom Viridiplantae; phylum Streptophyta; class Magnoliopsida; order Geraniales; family Geraniaceae; genus Pelargonium; species Pelargonium nanum. Next base: position 13,589 of record JAYMTF010003374.1, on the reverse strand, counting down.
GGACCAAATTGATAGAATTTGCAAGTGTGCTGATGATGAATGATAAAGTGGTTGTTTATTGGTTTTGTAACATGTGTGGATTCTGGAGTTTTATGTACTAAGTTAAGATTCCAACTTGATTGCATAGGTTTTGTTGCGAAACTAGGTTCTTGTTAGAATGTTCGGTCTCTAAATCACTAGGGCAATGAGATCTTAAACTATAAAAAAAGAAAGCTTCTTAGACAAGTGAACTATACAGACTGCTTTTTAGCTGCTGTTTTCTATATTTTTTTTAGCATATCTCACAAAAAAGAACTTGGTTACTTTTATCATCTAGAAGAACTTTTTGTGACCAAACAATACTTTGTAAATATGTTTTGCAGTACCTTAACCCTCTTTTAAAGATTGCATGTCAGGAAGAAGTACTATTGACTTGTAGTAGTGAAAAAAGTCTATGCTAATGAAAGAAACTGGAAATAGTACAGTAACAACACGCATATTGCGTACATCGAGTGCAATTTACATTTTATCTATATGTAGAATTGTAGATAGTAAATGCATTAGGTTATTGTGTTATCTTAAATACAAATTTTAATCAGCTTGGTTGAATTGAAACTATTAGATGTGTCCAAGTAACTCTTCTACCTCAATGGAATTCATGTGATCTGTGGCTTCAAGCCTTATGTTTCCCTGTAAAACAAAATGGAATATTTCTGTTTTATTCAAATCTACTGATCAATCGAATAATTTTACACAAAATTAAACATCCTGAAATTATGTTGCTTAATACTGTGCGCTGAAATATACATTATGTAAAGTTACTTTATCTTAGTTGACTCCGAAAGCATGGTGCTCAATTTTCCCCCTTGATTATGACATATTTCTTTGTTTCTACAGTCAGATAGAGCTGCCATGCTCGATGAAATCGTGGATTATGTGAAGTTCCTAAGGCTTCAAGTAAAGGTATTGCAGATTTATACTAGCTTACCTCGTAGTTTTGACAAATCTTAAGAATTGATGGGCAAAAAGGATCATTATTATTATTTTTATCTATTCTTGTTCAAAGTGCTTATGGAGGAACTAGTATATTTTAGCTTCCCCCTGAGTTGTCTTTACCATTTCCCGTTTGCACTAAACAAAGGACCAAGGATCCATTGGCGCACTACGTTCTGCCAAAAGTTGTATTGGCAAACACCCTATTTGTCAAAGGTGTACTCCCATGTCATGATGTCATCGTAGTATTTCTAATTTACATTATCGTTTTCTGTATTTCTTTTAAAAGCATATCAACATATCTTGAGAGGGCATAAAGTTTGGTTTATAGTTTGTTAATGTGAGCTGCATTATTTTTGTGATAATGATTACATCATTGACGCCAATCAAAAAATGATTACATCATTGACGATTTCTGGTTATTGAGCTCTATCTTAGCATGTTAGGGAATCCAAATTGAATAGCTCCTCTACTATAACCTAGAGTTGGCAATTTGGGTTGAAAAAATGATCTTGACCTGCAAGTTGTGTAGGTTGTGGTTTTGCCCAACCCAACCCGAAAATTGATCGGGTCTAAATGCTGGTTCGAGTCCGCAATGCCAGCTCTGCTTTGAACTAAAAATTCATCCATATTTCAGTTTTTATTCACATTTTTAGTATTTTTGTATTAGGTTTTAAGCATGAGCAGATTGGGTGGGGCTGGTGCTGTGGCGCCACTTGTGACTGATATCCCACTATCATCTGTCGAGGTATTATTCAACACCGAAGATCATGTCTTCGTAGCGCTATTTGCCCGTATTTCTTTGTTTATGCAATTCTCATTTTCCTCGTACCGATATCAGGACGAAGGCGGCGAAGGTGGACGAACCCAACCAGCATGGGAGAAGTGGTCGAACGATGGCACAGAAAGACAAGTCGCTAAGCTCATGGAAGAAAATGTCGGGGCGGCAATGCAGTTCCTTCAATCAAAGGCACTATGCATCATGCCCATCTCCTTGGCCACGGCTATCTACCACACGCAACCACCGGACCCCTCGACCATCGTCAAGCCCGAGAACAGCCCTCCATCTTAGTCCTATTATCCGGTAAGCCATCCTTCCTCTGGTCCCCATCTGGAAAAAAACTCACCTAATGCTCTTAGGTCCCACAGACTCCATTAAAATTGGTTGGCTTGGCTCTCTTTCAAATATGCAATCAAACTCAGACGCCACAGTCCCTAGCCTTTCGCCTTTTATTTAAGCTTTTTGTTGATGTCAATGCCTATGAAAAGACCATAAAGCCCTTTATGGTATGGCTAATTTTCAAAAGGGGTAGGGATTGTCATTTGTCAAAGCTTCTTTTGAAATGCTCTTCTTTTTTGTGTCAATTGTGGGGAAGTGGAAAATGATGGGAAGCACTTTTGTAGTGGAGGCCGGAGGCCTCTAATTTTTTGTACTAGTGGGGTGTGGGGCCCTTGTAAAAGAGGATTGATGAGTAAATAACTAAATATATATAATTATATATATATATATAATTATATTTTGCAATTAGGTGATGATGTATTCGAAGAAGAAATCAAATGGAATGGAGAGGTAGAATGGATAATAGTTGGTTGGTTGGTTGATTGATTGAAAGTTGTTTAATTGATATTTGATAGTTAGTGCATACTTTTTTACTTGGTTTGTGGTGCTTGGGTTTTGTCTAGTGTTACCAAAAAGCTATTTTTGACTTGCTTTTCTTTGTTTTCTTTTCTTTGATTATTGGATGGACAAAAGTTAGATGGTTTTTGTGATGATATGGACCTTAAGAGAAGACTAAGCCAACCAATGGGAACATTATGTTTCTTTTATATAAGATGTTCATGCTAAATTTTGAAGAACTAGTAGTTTTTAGCATTTATATTTTAGTCTTCTAAGAGTCATCTCCATTGAATTTGGCTTTTGTCTCATTCTTCCCAGCACTCTTTAATTAGAAATTTTAATGAAGAGAATAAAGAGTGAGCAAAAAAAATTGAGTTAGGCTAAGTCAAGTTAATGAAGAGATACATTTTATGGGAGTGGCGACTCGCTGGATATTGATTTTTATGATGAGTGTCACAAATTGGTGGTTTAGTTTATGCTGAACACATCTTAGCATGGACTCGTTAATGTGGTGTCATTACGCACGAGGTTTTTGGCCTGCATGAGGCTCAAGGACCGTATTGTCGGATGTACCAGTAAGCTACACATTTACTCGTTCGAGTTGGCCCAATTACAACCAAATTGTGCATGTTAGAAGTATAGATACCAAAATCAGATGAAACTTGAATTTAATCTATCCAATTTTGGATTACTCTTTATCAATATGAGTCCAAATAAACCCAATACAAAATTCGAATGAACACCTCTATATAATAGAATCCAAGTGCAAATCCGACGGTCAAATAGAGAGGATTGTCCCAAGTACACAAATCCAAAAAATAAAGATCGAGGGATACCGGCCAGACATGAAACATTTTTAATGGCAATTTTTTTAGTATTAAATTCTTGCAACGTCATTGGAAAGGGTGGGAAAAAATTGCAAAATACAAAATTCTGCTTTTAGGCCCGGCCCACTTTATGCTCACGGCCCAAATCGAGCTGTTTGTGTTTGTTTTGGGCCCCGCCCACGGCCCAAATCGAGATATTTGTGTTTGCTTTTGGGCCCAGACCTCTTGATGCCCGCTGTTTGTATTTGCTTTTGGGCCCGGCCCACGGCCTAAACGAGCTATTTGTGTTTGCTTTTGGGCCTCCCTCTTGATGCCCACGGCCCAAATCGAGCTGTTTGTGTTTGTTTTTGGGCCCGGCACACGGCCCAAATCGAGCTACTTGTGTCTGCTTTTGGGTCGAGCCCTCTTAAAGCCCGCTGTTTGGGATTGCTTTTGGGCCTAGCCCACGGCCCAAATCGAGCTATTTGTGTCTGCTTGTGGGCCCGGTCCACTTGATCCCCACGGCCCAAATCGAGCTGTTTGTGTTTGCTTTTGGGCCCGGCCCTCTTGATGCCCGCTGTTTGGGATTGCTTTTGGACCTGGCCCACGGCCCAAATCGAGCTATTTGTGTCTGCTTGTGAGCCCAGCCCTCTTGATACCCACGGCCCAAATCGAGCTGTTTGCGTTTGTTAACATATACTAAAGCTTAGAAATCACAAAGTATGAAAAATTCTGAGAGAAACATTTCACTCTCAACAAATTAACAGGAAGACTCATCACAACGATTACAAAAACATCTCCATATAGCTGAAAAGAATATGGATTTTATGATTACTAAACTATCCGCCAGAAAACACACTGGCAGTGAAATACAAACAAATGTTTGGGCTTTTCGGAGTTTCAATCGGAGTCTTAAGTGCACATCAACTTCCAACGCTTTGCATTATTGAGACAATATTTATTGTATCCTTAGCAGGCATCAAGATCCCGACATGGAGGAGGTTTTGGGTCGCTTAGCAAAGTTGTGTTCCCGCCTTCTGGGCCACTCATGATTCGTCGGGGATTCTGGGTGCCATGCTGAAAAATAGAGTACGGAGGTTAGAACACAGAACGATGATCGTTGAAAGAAAAGTAATTTGGATTCAATGATTACCGGAGGCTTCTCTCCCTTTCTTAACTTCTCGACTATCTCAACAACTCGCTCAGGAGTAACATCTTCCTGCATTGGACAATACATGAACATTTAGACAACAAGTTGTCGCAAACTCTTACCCGAAGGTAAGGAAAAATAGTTTCTCAAAGAAAAAGTTTATTTTCAATTTTGAATCTTTAGCACAACCCTTACTATTTGGGGTAGATCCAGAAGTCAAGTGACTAACCATTAATCATGTCAAAAAACTATAGTTCGAGATTTATACACATAGGATTCAAAAAGCTTGCGCAAAATACCGCAGGACGTATTACGAAAATGAAACTACGAGGATTTTCACGGACTTACATAGTAATTGTAACTGTACCCTTCAGAACCGTTGGAGTAGTCAGCCACTGTTATCATGGGAGCATTCACACAACATCCCTGCAATTATCCAAAAAACTTAATTGCACAATGTCTCAAATCTAATCATAATGACACAAAACATTACCAAATATTTCATTCTAATGCCATAGTAGAAGCGATTTTCCTCTATCACTAGCCAGTTTGTTTACCCACCAATCAATATGATCGTATCTTGAGTAGTAGTTATTGTGCCAGAGACTGACCAAATGATGCAAGTTCAGATAAGTATATAAAAATAAACACATGCAACAACTCACCATGCATTCCATCTCCCCAACAGAGAACAACCCATCCTTGGTTACTTCTGCACATTGTGGACCCATGGATACATAAATGTTAAATCAAAAGTCATGACACATCAGCTGTAAGCACAAAAAAATAAAAACAAAAAAGTTACCATTGCGCTTCACTCCCAAGTGTTTCAGTAAAGCATCCTCAATTTCTCGTGACCCACGAATCATACAAGGCGACGTGCCACAAACCAGTAAGTGGTACTTACCCACCTGAAGCAAAACCATGTGCATATAGGTAAACGCCACTTGTATAATTGAGAAATGATATATGCTAAGGTATAATCTTCTTTTTTCTAGTTCTTTATACACAAGAGTAGGGTAAACCTTTAGCAAAGTTGTTTTACTCACCTTTGTTCGATTGAACATCGAGTAAAATGTGGCAACCTCATATACTCGTATAGGAGCAACTTCTATAACCTTAGCCACCTGGATCACAATTCAAGTCTTTAAGTACAAAAAAATACTCACTCACTCCATTCCAAGCAGGAATACCAATACATTTTTCTTGTTCTTTTTCGACTTTTTATTTTAACTTATAACAGATCTGATTTCTATAAGCACTATTTCGATTTTTTTCCTTAATAGTTAATGTGGCAAATATCAAAAGCAACTGTAATTATCCCAAACAGAAAGGATTATCAAGCAGAGTTTTAGCCATATACATGTAATGGCATAAAAAAAGCACCAATGAGTCATACCAAATGTAATAAATCCACAATAAAAATTGTTAGCTATTCTTTCTAACATGCATGCAAGGGTCTACAATGATTTTTTCAGCCATTTCAAATAACCACAACAGAGATATGAGTCAACAGTGGACACAAACTACAGAAAAGCATCAGCTTATTGATATGAGGAATGCATGCAATTCCATGGCTTTATTGTCCAACATGCATGCAACAGTAGAGTCTAGAATGATAGAGCACTGACTGTCAAATGCATAGTATCAGCTAAACTGAATTGATATCTCTTCTACCAAATAATAAATTGATTCCAGGACGGGACAAATGAGCACTGAACGCAAACAGAGAGCAGAAAAGCTGCTTAAAGGTTTACTTGCACTCTCATTTTGCAAATCCTATACTTTGTCACTGATTAACCGAACAAGTAATTGCTACGTAGATATTCATACACGACAATTAATTTTTCAAAGCTCACAACTATTAGAACATTTTCCTGCCATCACCTTCATAGATTCTAAAGCTGCATTGGGAACCAAAATTAAGCTTATGAGTTATGATTACTGACTTTCTCTCTTTTTAGTGTTCATGAAAGTACACATCATACTATGATTAGAATGTTCAATGATTTAAGTTTCAACGTTTATTTTGGTATGGATTGAAATCAACTCCACTTTTAAAGTTTGGAAACTATAGTAATCATAGGTAGTTAGTATGTAGCCAAGAACAAGCCAGAGGATTTATGAATGTTTTACATACAAATCTTTTCTCCCACTTTACTACATTTAACGTAACATAGTAATCAACAAAACTCAGGATGAAATGAAAAGCCATATTGCTTTGGCAAGGATATAATCTTCCAAATTATGCCTCACAAGCACACATCATCATCAAAGATCATGCATAAATAAGCATATTGATTTTGTTACTGATACCAAGTGTGTCAGTAAAAGTTGACAATGATGCAGGAAGTTGCTCAGATATATTGATGTATGCATTAAGGTAGGTCAAAAGTAAATGTTCATGCATTAGTGTCAACATACTGCATTCATAGCAGAAACAGGAAGCCATCCTCCATGCTGCTGCTGTGCAAGATCTAGTAGAGGAATAACTGCGGATTGCTTGTAGTTGGAAGGGTAGTGCGATAATATTTCCTTAACCTATTCATGCACAAATTTGAAGAATAAGAAGCTGACAATTAAAATTGCCAAACAAAACAATTGTTACAAATGATTATCTTTATGTGAAACATACGTTTGTCTCAAGGAATATGCAGTTTGTTTATATCAGTAAATGTTTTTGTTTTATGATTATTCAAAGTCGATATCAAGCCTAAAATAATTCCAGGCATTTTGGGTAAAATATCTAATACGCCAACATCCACCATAATTGCATTTCAATAACGAAAAAAGCACTCAATGCAATAAGCATCTATATGTGCACTGGCCTGAAATGCCATTAAACAGACGAGCTTTGTATTATGCATACAACACCACTGTAACTGAGAAAAGTTTAACAACTTTTAGAGAACCTACCAATCATCCTACGAGCCCAACACAAACATATTGAACTACCACCTTTAAACAATGCTTGTATTGAGCTACATAGTGTATACCATGATTCAAAATTGAAAAGGTGAAGAAAAGTCCAATGCCACATTTGAAAAGACAATGCACATCAAGCTCTGTATTAATGCACATTCAGTTCCATCATAATTACAAAACCTAAGGTCACAAAAAATGAAAGCTTCTCAATCTAGAAAGTCAATCAGCCGATGCAAATTACTCACCCATTCAACCCCCGAAACAGAAACATATCAAAAAATGATGAAACCACAGAACCTAACAACATATCATAATGCACAAACGCTTATTCATTACCTTCATCCAGACAATTAGAAATGTCCAAAAACACTTTAACCTAACGCTAACATTTCACACTCACCTTAGGTTTGTTAGCTTCACTGAACTCCCATGGAAGGTCGGGATTGTTATCTGGACTATCAAGATGCTGCACATAAACCGAATCATTTCAACAAGAGCTAAATCCACAAACAACACGCATATATATAAACGTATTTGCAGAAATCGAAAAAATCGGACAAATCGAATCCCTAATTAAGCGAACTTACATAGTTTAGAGCAGTAGACAGTGATCGAGAACTCTGCAAAACACGAGATTATAAAAAATCAAACGAATTACATAACTGATCGGGCGGTGTTTGGATACCGAGAAAATGCGAGAAAATGAGAAATCAAAACCTGAGGAGATTGCCGGAAAACTTGGCGGATCTCGAGAATGCGCTTCGACGCTAAACGAGCAAACATTCTGGAAGGAGACGGAAGCGAGAGAGAGCGCGGAGCGGAGATTTGGGAGCGAAAGAGAGAGCTGAAATGGAGCTTTGTGTCTAATCTGTAGTTCTCGTCCAGGTCGGGGCAGTGGTGGTGTCTATCGTGAACAGGGTGCGCACAGCGCACTGGGTGATTGGTAGTTAATGAGTCGCAATGACGAGTGGACGACACACGAACAGGGATGCGTATTATAGCGCGCCTTCGACCTAAGCAATTGGGCTTTACATCCTGGGCCAAAATTGGGCCATTGAAGGGTCTGGTCAGGCCCATTAGCTTCTCTCTCATAATGATTTGGAAATAAAACATTTTGCATATTGAATTTAAGGAAAATAGTTTATTTTTTTGAATATTGAGATGCTCTGCTTCATTGTATTGATAAAATGACATTTAGTTATTGCCAATAGGTAAATGGCTAAATGTCCAACAACACTTATTAATTGAGATTTGCTTAGTGTCGTAAATTGAATTTGATCACAAGATTGAGGAAGCTGATGTGTATCAAATCCATTTATTTATATTGTATATTGAATTTGCTCGTAAGATTGAGAAAGTTGATGTCAATCAGATCCATTTTTTTATGTCGTAAATTGAATTTGTTCCCATGATTGAAGAAGTTGGTGTGAATCAAACCCATTTGTTTATACAAAATTGAAGGAGCCAACTCTTTCTTTCTATGGCTTGTTGGGAATGACATGTATTAAGAATTTAAGAGTGAATGATATATATTTGTATAATGGTAATTTAGATTTTCTTGATAAGAAAGTTATCTCTCACATTAATGCTAGTGTTGACTACATTTGAAAAGTCACAACTCTTCACAAAGTTAAAAAAAAATGGAAGATAGCAATACTGTTTAGCAAACAATAAAGCATTCTTACCTTGAAAAATCAATCCCAAAACTACCCTAAAAATCACGTTGTTTTTTTCATTTTTGAAAAACTATAAATATCATCCACCCAAGGGTTACTTTTTCCCCGCCTCCTTAGAGCCCTTCATTGTTTACGATCATATATCAATTTGACCTTTGAAGGTGGTTTGGAGTCTCCATCTCTTTGTGGTCATTCTTGCAAGTCTTGTAAAGACGTCAGATTAGTGAAAACCTCGTGCAACAACAAATCTTTTAGTTGGGCTGATTAGCATTTTGTCATTGTTGTAAGCAACAAGAGTGTCTAAAACTCATTTTATGCACACATCGAGACTATTATCTTCGAAATTTTTTGAAAGCACACCTCTCAATTCGACCTAAAATGCAACACTTTCGTAGAAAAGTCCGATATTCCCTCTCGGGCTTTGACTACAGCCCAATTCGATGTGCTCTCCAGAGCCCAAAGCCCAACTTTCAGCCCAATCCACCTCCAACACCAACACTGCTTCAAAAACAAATATCCAAACACTCCCTTTCTCGTTCCTCTGTTTCGCTCTCTCGCGCCGATACAGAAATCGAAGAAGATAGACTTCATAGCCGGAGCTCTGTAATGGCTCTAGACCAAACCCTATATTCTCCGGCGAACCAATTCTTTTGCTTTCCCAGAAACTCGAAAAGTACCAAAATCCCCTCCATATCCCAAAACCCTCTCTTCCCTTGCTCGCCGAAATCGAAAACCCAGCAACAATTCAGGCGTCTTAGGTGCTCTCTAAGCTACAACGGTTACAACCAAACGGTGTACCCGAAGCCAATTGAGATACCGTGGAAGAAGGAGCTCTGTAACTCGGTGCAGCTCATCGGCAATGTCGGAGCTCCGGTTGAAATCAAGCACCTTCCGTCCGGAAAGGTCGTCGCTTGGACCCGACTCGCCGTCCGGAAATCGCCCACCGATACTTCATGGTAATGTTTGTTACTTCATGGTTGCTTGAAATTTTAGTATTGTTTAGATTCAAGCTTAGTAGATAAGGCTCTATTTAACATGGTACTAACATTAATATATGTAATTGGTTTTGCTTCAAATATATAAATATATATATATATATATGTATGTGTGTATGTGTGTATGTATATGTATGTAATTGGTTTGGCTTAGTTTACAATTAGATTATGGCAACTCATTACATTTTACTCGCAACGATTGGATCGAGCAAATTGAAATAATGGGTGGTTCATTCTAGGCTGATGAGAAATAGGTAGTTTAATACTCACTCCATCCCAAAATAAGTGCACTTTATGCGAGAATTACCAACCATATCCTTAACATGAGTTAGAACTCGGGAGTTTGTTACAATTAGAACTACTAGAGGTACAATCTAACTTATTCTTAGTTTCGACAAAAATGTGGAAGTGCAATTCATTTTATATCGAGGAAATGAGTGTCACTTGCTGTATGAAAAGTTGTCTTGAAAGAAGTGTCCACTTTGTATTTTGATTAGTTAGTTGTGCATGAATTACGATATTATCTCACTTAGAATCCTTGAGATTGTTACAACAAGAGCACACTGATGTGACTTTAAAATGGAAAGCCGAGTTGAAAGACTTAGATTCGTAAATGGAAATGGAAAGGGAATATAAGTGGCAAATTATAACGGTTGGTACTTGGTAGGTATGACCGGTATGACCATGATCACTCTTAATTTTGTGCAATATTAAGTATCAATTTCATGTGATGTTAAAATGATGCACATGGGTTTCTAGGCATCATTGGCATGAATGAACTGTGCAGTGGAGTTCTCGGAAGTGGTCATGGTATGCTTACATATCAAACTGTTACCATAAGTGCCGGCTAGTGATTAGAATTAGGCGCTTTTTAGACTATTTATATATGTATTGATTTAATTCTTTATGAAGCTAGTTGTATTTGAGAATTTATGCCAAACATACACAGCTGATTTTGTTAGAATATGAATCAACTGAAGTAGAATTTCATCACACAGAACCACTTTTGGTGGGTAGTAGAGAGATGAAGGGGAACTTCAAATTTATCTCTCAAAGAACACATTTCTAGAGAAGCATTTGCCTTACGAGCACCTTTGTTCTAATCTCTTTCTAAACCTTAAGCTAACTGTTTTTTTTTTCTTTGAAAGAAACAAATTTTATTCCATATGTTTTCAGTCGTTTCCTTTCTCTCAAGATAATTCTAATTGTTTCAGGATCAATTTGACATTCTGGGATGAGATTGCCCATGTAGCTTATGAGCATGTGCAGAAAGGCCAACAGATTGCTGTTTCTGGTCGATTAATTACCGATACAGTTGAAAATGAGGATGGAAAACAGCAGACCTACTACAAGGTATTTTGTTCTCCACACAAGTTACCGTAGTCTAATATTCTTGTTTCCTCGGGAAACTGATATGCTTTAGTTATCCTCCAGGTAGTTGTTCAGCAACTAAATTTCGTTGAAAGAAGCACTCCGCCAACAACGTCGTATGATCGTGATTACAATAACATGACAGCTGGCAAGTCATCATTCTCGAAAATTAATATAAGTTGGGTATCATTGTTTTCGTTATTCTCTGTTAATTTTTTGTACAATTTCCTTGCAGGTAGGAACCCGGGCAACAATGCCCCAAATAATCAAAACTGGGGCACCAGCTCCCCAAATAATCAAAAATTGGGCAACGACACCCCAAATAATCAAAAATCAACCGAAGAACTTTGGCAAGCTTTCTTCAATAATCCCATGGAATGGTGGGATAACCGTAAGAACAAGGTACTTTGTTTCTATCTCTATATTAATTCAAATAACTGATACTTTTACCATGTGTTCAAATGGTCATTGGAAGGAAACTTGGAGAGTGTTTTGATTAACTTCTCAAAAAACAGCTCATAAGCAGTTTTTGTGCTTCGTTTTTTCTTCTTCCTGATTAACTACTCAAAAAACAGCTCATAAGCAGTTTTTGTGCTTCGTTTTTTCTTCTTCCTTAAACAAGTAGTAACGTTTTAAATAAAAGTGATAAACAGTTAAAATGATACTCTTATCTGTACATGCTGCTGTATTCAATTGTTCATTTACAGGTCACTTCAGTTGCATCATGTCAGCATTGATTCAGCGTGTGTGTATTTTACTGCATTTAAATGTTCACGGAAAGAGAAGCAGATCTCATTTTATTTTATTTTCTTTTCTTTCTGATTTGCAGAGAAGTCCAAATTACCCGGATTTCAAGCACAAAGATACTGGGGAAGCTTTGTGGATAGAAGGAAAGTACAACCCGCCATGGGTAAAATCCCAACTCGGTATACTCGATATGAGGATGGGGTCTCTTCGAGAGCAGGATTCTAGAACACATGATGTCTTGCACTTTTAACTTCTGGTAATATACATTATCGCTCCAAATATCAAATATTGGTTGCATCGCAGTGGTTCTTTGTATAGTTGTATTTGTTAAGTTTCTAGAAACTCATGGATTCTGTTTAACTATTCTTGGCATTACTTAATTTATATACTCAAACCTGTTATGTATATGTAAATTGGAGAATTTGTTATCAGATAATTTTCCAACACAATCACGATTAGCAAATGTTGAGGTCTATAGAATTCGGCTGGATAAAAAGATGGGATGGACCTTGTGTTGGGTCTACGATTTGATGTTCACTCGTATCATGTGATTGTCAAGATTGAAATTACACGTAATGTGATCTGATCATTCAGCGTTTCATTTGATCGTCGTGATTGTTGAGATTGAAACTAGTGATTTGATGCTGAATTTATCAAGTTCATGCAAATTCTAGCGATATGATCTGATCATTGTTGATGCGGAATTTATCAAGTCTACGCAATCTTTAATGATACGATCTGATCATTGTGATTGTGGAGATTGAAACTAGCGATTTGATGCTGCTGATTCTACCAAGTCTAATGTAATTTCTTGCAATCTTTGATGTCGATTCTACTAAATCTATGGTGTTTGTAATTTCTCCATTATTACTGAAGTGTTTTTGTTTTTCAAGTTGAATTTGCAGTAACAAAATAGCCAAGAATTAGCAGATCTTAAAACTTCTTAAAGAAAACAAACAAACAAAACTTTCTTTTTGTTTCTTCTTTGAAATGAAATTTTACATTGCTGTGTATACAGAAATATTCATATAAATATTATATATATATATATATATATAGCCAAACTTGGGAGAAAAATAAAATTTTCATCTTTTGTACAGTTGGATCATCTCTGGACCTTTTTTTCACTCTCAATACATCTCTATGTACTATAAGATTTGGATGCTTACAAAAGAAAAAACCAAGGAGGCTATTAAAAATTGCCACGAGATAAATTGGACGGTCTAGTGCACGAGAGTACTTTTACCGTTAAACCGATATAATTCACTATTGGTGCCTCTAGCTTCTTTCTTCGGATCCTTTCATGATTCTCAGCCTCTTGCAGGAGCA
>JAYMTF010003373.1:0-15341 GCA_036897485.1 Pelargonium nanum | reverse complement strand
GCACCTACGTGGCACTCCGTTAAGGAGGAAGTAGTGTTAACAAACAAGCACTAAGAGAGGAAGAAGTTACAACCAAGCTATTAGTGATAAAATTCAGCCAAGACACAACAAATGGATTCAGGTGAGTGTGACATCACCTCATTGACATGATCGAGTCTCAACCACCTAAAGTTTGGCTAAGGTTTTTTCAATATTAATTAACTTATTCTACATTTCAAAAAAAAATTAATTTATTATAAATATATTATTGACAATTCATGCATTACTAATATTTTTATAATAAAAGAACGCTCATTTTGATAAATAAAAAAAATTAAGCGAAATAAGATATTCATTTTAGAATGAAATGAGTACATCTTTTGAGCTTGTTCTCTCTTCTAACGTACATAAATGGAAGGAAAAAAAAAAAACACACACACTTAGCTCTCTTGTATTATAGGCCAAAATATTTAATCACCCCTTATTTCTTTTCTAACCTTAAACTATATCATATTATGGATAATTGTTTAATTTATTGAAGGTAACAAAAAAACAAAAAAACAATAAAGTCGCTAGCTAATAAGAACAAATAATCATATATATTTAAAATTTTCAAACGGATGAAATGAAACAAAAATAATATTTTTTTAAAGAAATGAATAATTCTTTTAAGGGGAACTATAGATACATCTTATGAACACAACACTATACAAGTGAAAACTAAACACGCCAGTAATTAGACTAGACATAAAAGGATTCGAGTGGGAGGTAATTCATGTTGTCCATGTAGTAGATATCCATAGAACTAGTGTGATCACCGTATTTTTGTTTCATCAATAGACATCGTGTATACCTTCACCATCTCTTTCTTGAATAGTTCTCGATGAGATGATACTGCTCAAATACACTTTTGGACTTTTGATGAGATTATGACTTCTTTTATTGCATAATAACACCATTATTTTCATATTCAAGATTTGTTGACTTTAATTTCAATGATGAAATCATTCATTCATATGCTTCTCAAGAAGAAATGCACTTGGCTTCAATTGTAGAATCTGCCACAGTATATTGCTTAGAGCTTTTCCATCAAACATATCATTCATTGAGAAAAAATGCATACCCACTTTGCAATTAAAATAATCATTGTCTGTTCGAAATCTAGCATCAGTGTAATACTTTACATTGATGTTTACTTGTCATCCAACGATTAACAATTTATTTCTTTTTTAGGGGAACAATTCATATTTAGTTCTTCTCAATATGTAAAGATCGATGTTATTAACAAAGATCTAGCTTCTCTCATTGGCATCTGATTGATATATAATCTTCATGCTAAAAGAATACAAGACATTTATTAGGTCGAGTACATTTTGTTTAACTAAGAATATTGATCCCTAACTTAAAAGGAACAATCACTCATCACACAAATTCAAATCTCAAGACGCTATAAACCCATGAGAACAAAAGCTCACTAGAAAATGGGCATCATATATATAGTGAAGAAGATACCCACTAATACTCTACAAATATCAGTACCTGTAGAGGTCTCACTTAAGTATCAGAGGGGGTTTCTCTACAGGGAGCCTAGTTTTATAGGTCTAAAAACTCAGGATAGGAAGAGAAAGTTGTAAAAGTATCTGGGAGAGGAGTCTTGGCACTCCAGATTCAAGGCTTGCTTCATGTGGGCCTGATCCACGTGCGGTCTTCCACAGATGTTGGACTCGGCCTAGGTAGTGTGTGGACGGATTTGAGGCTCGCGGTTTGGATGGGAGAGGCCTTCTTGTGACAAACACGCTCAAGGTAAATAATGGAAGGAAAGACCCGAGGAGAACATGTGTGACCTTGTACGAAGAAAACACTACCATCGCGTGCGGACAATGGCCCGAATCACGTATGGCAAATTTTGTGCCGAGAATGAACAAGGTTTTGCCAAGGCTTGTTGGAATCTTGGGGAGGCTCGTAAGAGCTTCTTGAGTTTATGCTGGACCGATACGTGTCCACTCGATCCGAACCGTCTTTAATTTGGCCCCACCTTTGACTGAGCCGACCGGGCTAGCTTTTGACCAATGTTAACCCAAAGTTGACTCGGCTCGCTGATGTAGATCACGACCGAGCTTAATGTGCCACATGTCGTCTCTTTATTGGTCTATTTTACTCATAAAATTTTTGTATCACCAATACCCTTTCAAACAATTTTATCTTCATCCAACTACCTCCTTACAGACATTTGAAATAAACAACTCAAACAAAGCCATATAAGCATATGCAGCCACCAAGAAAATAATCTGGATACAAACGCTTTTTTTTTTTTTTTTTTTTTTCTGGAGATAAAAGTAGATACAAACTTGAACCATGACGACCCACATTTTGCAGACAGTGGCAAGGGATAGAAATAAAAAACAAACTCCCCCACCAACTTCAAAAACATTACCAATAAACTGTTCCAATCTACTTCACAAAATCAAATAACAAATAAATAGTGACCAAAACCAATAACACACCAAGCTAATATCGCTTCCCAAGAATCACACCAAGGATCACAGAGAACAGAGCAATTCCCAAAATGACCTGAAAGCTCATGCCACTGGAAACTTCCACAGCCTGATGAGTATTGGTCCCTGAAGTAGACGCTGCTGCAGCTGCTTCCAACCTCTTCTTGCTCTTTCTTTTCGAAGGAGTTGAAACGGCCAATCCAATGTCTCGGGATTTTATCTCTACACCATCTGCAATAATCTCCCGATCAACCTGTAATATGGCAAGCCACAATGTGATTTCAGTTATTCAATTTCAAACGAGTATTTAGCCTGCTGTTTCCATGCATGCCGTAACATAAAAGGGATGCGGATTTTCGAATTAAAGAATTCAGAACGAAAGGGTTCGCTTTGACCGTTAAGAGTAGGTAATCGTTCCCTGTGTGGTTTCTATCCCAGCGTATCACATTCTGTTCATTGCTATTAGAGAATCACCGTCAATATCTCGGTGTAGCGACAGAAGTCTTAGAAGGTCACGGCGAGACGAGCCGATTATCATTACGATAGGTGTCAAGTGGAAGTGCAGTGATGTATGCAGCTGTACTAATTTATGTTTACCACTAATTGATGTTTAGATATACGCACCTTTTCTAAGGATTTAGCCTCAGCCGATTGTAGTTTCTGCTCAAGCTCCTCCACTCGTTTCTCTAGAAGTGTGACTTCACTTTTCTTGGCTTCAAGCTCTTCCAGGTACTTTTTAGAAGCTGCTTCTACTTCCAACTCTTTATGAGATTCTGCTTCTTTCTATTGGGGTGAAAATTAAAACAAAAACAGTTACCGTCACAGTTCAAAATCCAAACACATGATATGATCATGCATTTCAAACTTAATTTATTGCAAAGATCCAGCAGTTTTATACTAACCAAGAATATACTTGGAAGCTCATGTATTGGACATCATAGCAAGATCATAAATCCAAAAAATTACTAGATGCAAAGTTATATATTAGGTGCAATGCGATGTGATGTGAAGGATGATATGTCGGTGCCAACTTATTATGACTGTTAAGAGATTATATACACCGAAATCATGATATATAATGACAATTTTGGAACATGACCAAAAACAATTTAGTCTAAATTTCATCCATCTGCTTTTAGAATGACTGACAGAAAAATTCCACACGCCAAAGAAACTCATAAACCTAAGATAATGAAAATAAAATCGATATCAAAATTTTATACATCTTTTTTTGTGTGTATTTCAGGTATTAGTGGCCGACTACAGGAATGATGATGGTTCAACGACGGTTGTGGATAAGCTAAAGTGGCAATGGCTAGTTGAATAGGAATGGTGTAACGATGTTAGTATAGGTGGTGGCGGTAGCGCAACGATATGAGGTTTATCGTAGTAGTGAATAGTGATGTGATCATTGCAGCAGAGGAACTAAATTGGTGTCCGTGGAAATATCACCATCATAATGGGGGTGCATGTATCATTGGAGTGAGTACATGGTTAAAATATTATCAGAATTATGAAACAAGTCATGGGACGTAATAAAATTATTGTAAAGCCCTCCAGGTGTATCTTTCAGAATTAAGCAAAGTCTTTCTCGTTGAGTCTTTTAGAGGGGGATTTTTCCTTCATTAAGAAAAAAATTGTTTGTTCCAAACCAAGACACTTAAAAAGATTTGTTCTGATTTGTGAGCATCATCAAGCATGCTGTTTGGACATTTGAGATGTTGAGGGAATAAACAGTGGACTTTAAAAAAGCTAGAAAGTTACTCAAATTTCCCAAAACTCTACCCCATTAAAATCAAAAGATGGTAATAACTTTCAAACTTTTTTCCCTTATACTTTCATCATTCCCTTGACTTCTTAATCATTAAACAAAAGAGATATAAATGGAATTTCAGTTCCTAACCTTTTCAGCCATTGTAGTCTGAGCTAGTTGTAGCTCCCGTTGAAGTTGTAGCACCTGGTCATTAAGTACATCCTTTTCATTAACTTTTAGTGTAAGATCCTCTATTTTCGATTTTAATTCTGCCTCTCTTTCAGCAGCAGATGCATTGACGCTTTCAACCTGAAGGCCATTATTTGGTGAGAAATGAACAAGAATATTGGTTCGAAATGAAAAGCATGCTATGGCTATCCTTCATTTATGTGAGTTTCAATGACATTACTATACCTTTTCTTTCAATTGAGTTTCAGCTCTCACCAATTGCTCTTCAAGTTCTTTCAAACGAGTTTGAAGCATAGTCTTCTCAGCAACCTCAGCTGTTAGAGTATCAATTTCAGATTTCAAAGAATCCTCACTAGATTTGGCTTCCATAAGCTGGCCTATCATAGACTCAAGATCCTTCTTTGTACTTTGATATGTTTCATCGAGCATCCTTTTCTCTTCCAAAACTGATGATATCTGCGACATGAGAATAAAAATAAGACTATTAATAAAAAGAATAGAGGAAAACAAATTAAGCAACCAATAAACAGACCATCAATGAAACATTGTGCAAACCTGAGATTTTAGTTTTTCCCCCTCGGAAGTAAGCTGTTGCGTCAAATCTTCTATGGTGTTCTTTGCCAACTGAAGCTGTTCAGCTGTTTCATTTTTCTCAGTGAGGACTGAGGAAAGTTTGGCCTGTAAATCATTTTGATTTGACTCGTGCATTGCCAGTTCCTGTGTAAGCTTTAGATTTGCTTCAGCTAGCCCCCCACTCTCTTTTTCGAAGTGAGCAGACTTGGTTTGCAGCTCCTCGACTATGATTTCCACCTGCTTTAATTTTAAAAGTGTCTCTTCCAGCTCAAGTTTTCGAGATTCAGAAATGGCAGCTGCTTCGTGAGCCTGTTCTTCAAATATCTTCAGTTGTCCTTCGAGCAGACATAGTTTCTCATTCAAGTCATTGGCTTCTGAGTCTCTCTGGCTGAATTTCTGAATGGCTTCTTTCAACTGTGCTTCTGTTTCACCCAGTCTGGCATGAGAAGCAGAATAAAGTTCAGAGGCTCTTGAGTGCTGTTCTGTTAATTCCACAATACTATTCAAGTGAGAGGCAAGTTGTTGACCAGTGGCTTCCTTCTCAGATACAGCAGAGCTGAGCAACTCCTGAAGTTCATCAACCTTGCTATTCAGCTGAACATTTGTCTGTACTAACTGCTCATTCTCTGATGCAGACTGTGCAGCTTTATTTTCCACTTCTGAGATCTGGATTCTCAGTTTTTCATTCTCAGTTTCTAAAGAAGCCAGCTTCGTCAAAGCCTGATCCAATTCTACTGTCAAAGAAGCAGATCTTCCAGCTGCTTCCTTTATCTGCTCTTCATAGATCCTTACTTGATCTTCAAAGCACTTCAGCTTCTCAAATAGAGACTTGGCCTCCGAATCCCTGTTGTTGAGATTTGCAAAAGCTTCTTGGAGTTTAAGCTCCGAATCCCTTGTTAGGGATTCATGTAAAGATTCAAGCTCCGAGTTTCGAGCATTTGCTTGCTCTATAGCTCTTTCTTGTTTCTCTAGTTCCTCCTCAGCATGTTTTAGCTTCTTCATTGCCTCACTACCTTCCATTCCAGCAGCCTTGAGGTCATTTTCTATACTTACCAACTTCCCTTGGGTGAGATCCAATTCATTTCGCAAGGCATCCAGTAGATTTTCTGCTTCCGCATATTTCTCATTCGAACTGTTCAAAACTTCTTCTAATTTCTTCTTCTCATCTGTAGCTACATTAAGGGATTCTGTCAAGTCGATTTCCTTTTCATTCGCCATTTGCAGGGCGATTTCAAGGCTTGATGATCTTGCTTGGAATGCCTCAAGTTCAGATCCAAGTTCAGATATTTTGTCAGAGTATCTCTTAGAATCTGCTACTGCATCCTCGCATTTCTTTTCTAATACCCTTATTTGTTCTTCAAGTTCTTGGATTCTGCACTTCTCTGCTTCAAGCAGCAACTCCAACTCACTTGCCTTCTTGCCAGCATCCTCTGCTTTGGAATGAGACATTTGGATCAAGTCTTCCAGTTCGAGACCACGTTGATGGGTTGTGGTGGCTCGATCCTCATGTTCAGCGCACCTCTCCATGGCATTCTTCAACTTCTCCTCCAGTTCTGAGTTCCTCAAAGATGACTCACCCAGCGAAGCTTCCAGTTGGGTTATCTTATCCTGATATTCCTGCATCTTCCCATTGAGCTGGTTCTTTTCTTCCTCAACTTCTGTCAACGTATTGCTCAATACTGACACTTTCTCAACGAATTCTTTAAGTTCTCTTTCAGCATCCCCGCATTTTAGTTCCACCATATTTAACTGTTGCTCAAGCTCCACATTCTTCTGTTCTGCTGCAAGGAAAAGAGTCTCAAGCTCTCTCAACTGTGATTTAGCATCTTCTGCTGCTGCATTTGAAGCTTTGACTATATCCTCGAGCTCAAGATTCTTCTCTGAAGCCATCGCTGCCGCAGTACCAGATTCACTGTGAAGAACTTCTAGTGACTTCAACTTCTGTTCAAGCTCTGCATTGTTAGACAATGCTTGAGATAAAAGAGAATCTGCTTTAGAAAAGTTCTCATCAGAAATCTTCAACTTTTCCTCAAGATCGCAGCACTGTTCCTTCATCTGCACTGCATTACTAGTGAGATCTGCCAAAGCTGCTTCAAGAGCTTCTTTCTCTTTGCTCACTTTCGCTAATTCATCCTGTACACTCGAGACCTGTGCTTCCGTTGTTTTTACTCCAGCTTCAACCAATTCTCTTGCATTCACTTCTTCCTGCAACTTCACCTTGATTTCTTCCAACTCCGAAACCTTTGCTTGTAGATCTTCTTTAGTTGAGACAAAAAGTTTTTCCAATGCCAAAATATCTTCCTTCACCTGAGATTCTGAAGCTTTTTTCAGGTCCAGTTCCTGGGTTAGTTCATTTATAACAGTTTCCTTTGAAGAAAGTCTTTCCTCCAGGCCCCGCACTTGTGATACAGACAGTGCAAACTCCTCCTGAACTGCAGAAAGCTGCGCTTCAGTAGATTTTAGTGCTTCTTCAACTTTTTGGTTTTCAGCGATCTTTGCGTATAGGCCCTTGAGTTCTTCTTGAAGGGAACCCATTTGATCTTCCATCTCTTTTGCACTCAATTTTGTCACTTCAAGTAGCTTCTCGAATTCCAAGGCCTTCTGCGTTTCAGATTCAGCATGTGAACCAATTTGCTTGTGCAGCTCCTCGTATCTTTGTGCCTCACCAGTAGAAATTTGGAGCTCATTCTCCAAATCCTGCATCCTCTTTTTTGAGTTCTCTAGCTCAAGGCTGAGACCATCAAATGCTTCTTTCACATCAATCAGCTCCTTGTGCTTCACTTCTTGTGATTGTAATGCCTCTTGCAAAGTGTTTAGCTGTATGCTGTATTTCTCCTCAACTTCAATGATCTTCTCCTGTAACTTCTTGTGATTGGCTTCAAGTTCTTCAGATTTCTTAGCACTCTCCACCAACTTTTCTTTCGTAACTGAGACCTCATCCTTTAGCTGAGTATTCTCAGATTCAGAATGCTTTAATGCTTCAGCTACTCTTTCCAATTCAATCTTCAATTCTTTTGTCTTCTCTTGGGCCTCAAGTAGTTCCCTGCTAGAACTGCTTGGGCTTCTTTCAATGACAAGGGGCTTTTCTTCCTCTGCAATTTCACATGGATCGGTTATATGGGAACCATCCTTTGCATCTAGAGATTCTTTCTCTACTTTAATGAATTCTCCATCCAGGGCATTCTCTTCATCCTCTTTCTTTCCTTCTTTTTCTACTTCCAGAATGTCCCCATTTGCTACCTAAAACAATTAAGAGAATAAGAAACAGCTCTTAGGACACTGAAACAATCCAAACTGATTGCAAACCATGCATAACTACTTAATTAGTTTTTGCAAAATAACTAATAGATTTAACTTTTCGCTGATATCCTTTTGCATCTAGAATAAACCTTATTGGTCGCAATTATGATACTTTTCAATAGATGTAACCTTCTGTTTATACTGAATTCAGAACTTCAAAAGTTAGAGGGTAACTTCCTTTCCACACGTACAAGTGGAGGGGGTGAAACAACTTCATTTAATAAAAATAGTAGGCTGTGAATGAAAATAATAGTTTCAATCTATATTGAGGAACATTCATAATGCATAGGGTTTGTGCTCGTGTGGAGATGAAATAAACTCAGAAAATTAAGTGATAATCTTACAATCTAGCAGCAAAGTAAAATAAGAGGCCGGTCATTTGTGCATTAATTTAGATAATGGGAAAAGGTAAATTGAATAAGCCTATGCTTTTTGCTGTTGGGGGTATTATGAACTATATAATTTGGTATAAAAGCAAGAATTACCTTGACAGGATCGGCACTAGTCTGGCTGTCCTCAATAACCTTCACCACGGGGACTTCTGTACTAATTTGCACATTCTCTTCTTCCATGTTAAACAGTCTGGGTTGTCAGAACACAGAAGTTAACCAAGAGTAACAATTATAGGAGACAAGTATGCAGAAATCATTTGCTGATACAAGTAATTGATGTAGTGCAATCGTTGTGCAAATACACCAACACAACCAAGATATAAGTTCATTAGACATGCAGTAAATGTTACAACTATATCAGGAAAACAGCTGATTTTCTAGATTAGTATACGATTGTCACAGCACAGTTGATGAACAATGTCATTAAGTTTGTTTTTTTAATTCTATTGGAGGAACAAAAAGTAGAATGGGAATAGCAGACAAATCATTTCAAGAAAAAGAGAGTTGACACCAAAAAGGGCAGATCAGTAATTTAACAGGAAATGCTGTCACAGGCCACAGTATAATCATTCAGAGGATGGTACTGTGCTTTTCAATTATCTTAGGATAGAACTTGGAACTCAATAAGAAACACATGAAAAGTGAGACGTGATCAAATTCTAGATGCCAAAACAGTAAAATTTTTATGGCATATTTCACAAGAAAGCCCATAAACATGCCTTTACCCGACCTGAAAGCCCATAGAAAAGACACCTCCTAGAGAGGAGGTGGGAGGATGTACCTGTTATGGATTGTTTATGTAAAATTCCACACACAGAAGTCCCTCTTCTTCAAT
This sequence comes from Pelargonium nanum, assembly GCA_036897485.1. NCBI lineage: Eukaryota > Viridiplantae > Streptophyta > Magnoliopsida > Geraniales > Geraniaceae > Pelargonium > Pelargonium nanum. The sequence goes on along the minus strand of JAYMTF010003373.1, from coordinate 5,825 downwards.
GGTGGGGCAAACATGTCACACCAAGAACATGCTACTGATATCAGAAGAAAATCTACATGTTCTTAATTGTTATCAAATCCAAAGCTGTCTTTACCATAGTTGGGCAGGTATTTCAAAATTATTGCATCTAGATAGTCAATTAATAACATCTTTGAAAGAAATCCAAATTCTTGAAAAAATAGGAATGAATACAAAAATATCACCACACAAATTTCACCCAAGCAAACTCTGTAGAGTGCATATACACCAAAAAGGATGGATAGTGGGTGGAGCCCACAAATAAGGTAGGTAGACTAGACACCCTATGTCTTTAGCTGTATTTGTATTTTATAAGTGGGAGTGTGGGGTTCTCGAAATGCGTGTGGACAGCTCAAAGATGCTCATGCTCATTTACTATTATCTTTCCTTTTCAAAAATAATTCAATTCCATCAAAACTCTTTCAGATAGTAGTATTTCATCAAAATCTTCAAAAATAAGGGACAGGTCTGCAAATAGCTATAATTTAGATTTTGATACCATCTAAACTAATTCCAGAATTCTATTTAACAACAGATAAGCATAAGCTCCCCCCAAATAAAAATTTATTTTTATGGAAAAAACTAAAGGTTTTTGGGAGTGATTTACAAAATTCGGTAGAAAATTAAGCATAATATAGAATATATCAAAACAAGAACCGGGAAATCAGCGAAGATAACGAAATTGATGACGTAAGAAAGAGATTTGATTTGACTCGGAGAGCACAAGAAGCCGAAAATCATTGTTCGATTGAAAATGGTATGACGTGAAAATTCAGCAAAACAACCACACAGCACAAATGATCAGATCGAGGAACTTTGTAGAATCGAATCAGAAAAGTAAAGTTTCAATTACTCAACATGCATACAAAAACAGGTATCTATGTATTCACAAACATGTATATGTAGTAAACAAAAATTAAAAATCAAACACCAAATCGATTCCAAAAAAAAAAAAAAAACACAGTGAAGAACATGAAAAAAAGTTGGAAACGCGTGCATGCAGATACAGATAGATTGAAATCCGCATCTCCGATCAGATTCAGAAAGCAAAAGTACGAGATCAAAATCAATTAGCTGAAGCTGTATAGTAGCAGAGATCACAGAAATTTATCGATCAAGAGCAAAAAAAGACGAAAATAAGTAATATCAAGCAAGCGATTGATTCAGAAACCAAAAGTAAGCGATTAAAATTGATTAGCTGAAGCTGTAGTAGCAGAGATCACATAAATTAATCGATCAAAAGCAAAAAAAAAAAGACGAAAATAAGTAAAATCAAGCAAGCGATTGTATGGAAAAAGAGAGACGACGAGAGCTTGCCTGGATTTGGTCTAATTTTGGGTTTGAGAATTCAGAGAATCGTGTGTGCGTTAATTTGTTCTGAAATTGGGAAGAAAATGAAAAGAAATTGAAAGAAAAGAGAAAGATTCTGAATAATATATATTGAAACAGAGAGGGAATAGTGGGGCCTGTTAACAAGTAACAACCAATAGTATACAGAGTGTACTGTATGCTTCACCTAACGCTTTTGCCCACTGATTTCTGCAAAACTACGAATTAGCCACTTTTTCTTATAAGTTACAACCCTTTTCCATATGGAAAAGTTTGTTTCTAGTGTTATTAGTTCTTCTATGATACATGTGCATAGCGTGTCAATGAAAACTTGTAATCACACAAATTAAAACTCGTATGTGACATATATTAAATATAAAAACGCGCACCAATATAATATTTGTAATCATACCAATACAGTTTGTAAGTGGTATACTAAAAAAACGCGCCGATAAATATTTTGTATCGACACCAGTGGTGTTTGTAACTACTATATTTTCATATCAAAATGCAGGCCAATAAGAAATTTGTATCCATATCAATTGTAGTTTGTAACTAAGGCGCACATGTATCACACATGAAACAAGCACACATGCGCCAATCCTCTCCATTCCTCTTAGAAGTTACGACCCTTTTTTTATTTGAGAAATGTTTGTTTCACATGTCATTAGTGCATGTGTGATACATGTGTAACGTGCGCCGATAATAACTTGTAACCAGACTAATTAAAACTTATATGTGACATATATTTAACGTAAAAACGCGCACTAATATGATATTTGTAACTACACCAATACAACTTGTAGGTGGTATACTAAAAAACATGCGCCGATAAATATTTTGTATCGACGCCAGCGGTGTTTGTAACTAATATATTTTCATAGCAAAATGTAGACCAATAAGAATTTGTAGTTAAACCAATTATAGTTTTTAACTAAAGAGTATATGTACCACACATGAAATAAACACACATGCGTCAATCCACTTCCCGTTTGTTATAAGTTACAACCCAACTTTATATTTTACCATGTACAAACCCACAATCAACATTTTACTTTGACCAAATTTATCCACCTTATTTACTTAGATATGAGTTATTTTCACACCTCAAATTGCTTTTTCACACTCTTTTTTACTTAATGCATCAAATTTGCCCATCTTATTTTTCTATTTATTTATTATAATAATATAATAGAAATCAAAAATAAGATTTTGTATCATTTTATATTTTCTTATAAATTTATGGTAAATGAAAATTAAAATTAAAATTGGCCAATGTCGAGAAGACAAGTGTACATGAAGTTGTGAAGACTTACCCACAATTTCAGCACAAAAAACACATACTCGAGTAACTCGACAAAAATTAAATCAAATATGTGGCCCACCAAAAAGTATGAGAAGACTCGATACGCACGCCTCATGGACAAAGTCGATTGGAATAAAAAATCGGCTCATACGAATGCCGAATCGTACCCCAATATGGACCCGGCAATTTGAAGGCGTAAAAAATGCATAAAAAGAGTCCTAGCAAATCCTGACCCAAGTCACTTAGAGCGAATATAATTCGATTATCGGGTACACACAAAAATGGTTTAAGAAGCTCAATATGATCATCAGTTTGAGATGATTTATTTGAATCAAACAACGGCTCAAACGGATGTTGAATCGGACTCCAAATGAACCTAAGAACCCAAAGACATTAAAAATGCATAAAAAGAATCCCAACAAGCAATAACCCAGGTCGCTTAGAGTAGCCATAACTCGATGATTGGGTTCACCAAAAAAAATGGTAGGGAGCTCAATATAATTTTCATTTCGAGATTATCAACTCGGTTCAAACATATGTTGAATCGGATCCCAAATAGGCCCAAGAAGAAATAGTCTAATTATGTAAGAATTAGTCTCGAAATGCATGACGCAAACATTTATCTAATTTAAAGATGAACAATCTCAAACTATAAACTAATAAAAAAAGTTATTTTTAATTTATATTATATTATAAAAATAAATAAATAAATAGACAAATAGACAAATGAGATGGACAATTTTGTCACAATAAGTAAAGTAATTTGAGTTTTGGAAATAGCTCCAGGCTTTATTTTAGAGTAAAATTGACGTAATTTGATATTAGTTTAAAATGGAGTTGGAAAGGACGTGGGTTTTGGTTTTGTTGAAGGATTGAAAATTGAAATTTATGAAAATCAACAATAATGAGAAGAAGAAGGTTTAATTGGTCAATTCAACAAATTATGTAAAAGGTTGGCTTGGCTTGCTGGCGCCCATAAACGACCGACCAAACCGTCCTTTCTTTGCTTTGCAATTGCAATTACAAAACAAAATATTCATATTTTGCTATGAAAACGACATTTGCTCCAATCTCTTGTGGCTTTACACATTTGCCCCACTCTTTTTATGTATTCTCTGAACTTCCCTTCCAATTTTTGGTTATATTCATTTACACCCTTGTTTTTTGAACTATATCAAAAAGTGCTTGACTTTGAATTGTAGGTTCACAACCTAACAAACTTAAGGAATGGTCAGACTTCTCTTTTTCCATTATTCTCTCTTAAAACAAATTAGATGCAGGTGGGAAAATTTTGGATTAAAAGTCAATGCATTCCGGAACTTCTCAAAAAGTCACCGGTTTAATCTCTCAAACAGTTAAGTTTTCAAACTTTTCAATTTTTTGGTCAATTGGAAACCATGTTGTTAGTCAAAGTTAACTTACCATTAAATTTGTTGACGTGATACATGTTGACATAATGTTTGATCTGTAATTAATATAATATGAATTACTTTTAAAAAAAATTAGTGATAAGCCAAAGAGCGACCAATTACGTACGTAAGGTGCATATTGGAATTAGCAATGAAAAAACATGAATTTCGTAGCATATCACCAAAAAATAATGTAGTTAGAGAGCTAATCGGACATATGATTATGAGTTATGGTTGGCGGTGTTTTTTTTTTATTTTTATAAATAATATATTTTTTATATAAAAGCTACACAGGGATAGCTCTCTCCTATAACCCCAAATAACGCACCCTATAGCATATGCAGGAAGACTCAAATATGAGATCTTTTAGAAAATTCGAATCGTTTAAACCGCTTGACCCAACCTGCTTTGGTTGGTTGGCGGTGTTGATCGTCTAAAATTGAAGTGGTCATGACTCATGCAATATGGTAGACGAGGTCCAAGACAAGAGAATATATGGGCACATGTTCTGTTGTGTTCTTTTGTGGTCAATCATAATCAAATCTTCAAACTTATTCAAACCCAATTCATGTTCTTGGATTCCAATCTCATGTGTTTATATTCTACTACTCCTTTTCTACATGCAATTCAAACCTTTCCTTTTCTTTATTATTTATATATAGTTATGCTACAAATATTCTTCATTAGTCAGCTTGAAAAGCTCACACCAAAAGTAAAATTGTGGTTGAATCTTTGATTCATTCCAATGTTTTTGATACCAAGATTCCAATCATTCATTTTTTTGGGTGTTAAAGATTCAATCAAATATCTCCACTAAAAGAATGTAACACTCAAATTATTGAGACATCTTAATGAGAGAGAAAAAAACACCAATTAGTTTTGATAAAGAAACTAATTTTGTCCTTGAACATTCATGTTTCGACTTAATTTAGCCCTAAATTTTTTTCAATTCAAAATAGTCTATGAACTTTCGTATTTCTACACAATTTGGTCCCTAAACTTTCAAAATTTTAAAGACCAAATCTGGTCAATATTTGAAAGTTAATGGACTATTTTTGGTTTAAAAAAGTTTAGGGACGAAATTGAGTCGAAACACAAAAGTTTCAAAAAGACTTTTTTACGATAAAAAAGGGTCGAAATATGAAAGTTCAGGATCAAATTGGACATTTTACCGTCATTTTTTTAACTATAGCATAAGTTAAGACTAGTAATTTAAACTTGAATTTTCAAACACTTATAAATTTATTTAAAAATTGGTAAAGTTGAGGTTACATAAAATAAAAACAGACCAAAACATACATACCCCAAAAAAAAAGAGGTATGTTCTCTCTATTGAGTGTTACCAACTAGGGTTTGGTAGGTAAAGCGGTGACGGCGGCGGCTAGGGTTACGGGAGGTGGTGATATATATCTATTCCAAGTAGATGGGTTGTGGGGAGTATTTCCTTGTTTCACAGAGAATCTGGGGGGTTGTGGCTTTTGTTTTTTTGTCAATGGTGTGTGCGGGTGTGAATGGCCAGGAAGGGGCGTCAGGGAGAGGGTCGGTTGAGGGTGGCGGGGTGGCGGCTGGTGGAAGCATGAGTGGCGGAGGTCGTAGAGAAATGGTGTTGGGACTGGCGGCAGGAGAGTTGAACATCCAGAGGGGGGTGGCAGGAAGGTCGGCGGGGAGTTCTGGGATCGGGTTGAGGGAGAATGGCAAGACGGTGGTGGCGGTCGGGTTGGGGGGGCCGGAGAGGGGTGCGGTGGCGCTCGGGGCGGGGGGTG
>JAYMTF010003372.1:0-15341 GCA_036897485.1 Pelargonium nanum | reverse complement strand
AAAAGACAGAAGCAACAATCACCGAGCTTCTTGTTGGTCTAAATTACATTTGGAGATTTGGCAGAGAACTCAATGCAAAAGCTCTGCTGGAGTGTGCCAGCAACGGAATGTTCGACGAGTATATGGATATGGATGGATAACATGATCTTCATCATGTGGCAACACCAACAATATCCCAAGTAGTCTTTGTGATGGACCGGCCAATGACTAATATTCGGGCAACAATTCCATTACTATCTGGATAATCCACGAGGCTTCTCAATTCTAATATACCAGCAATCTACATGTGTTGGATGCAGAAGATACAAGTACGCAACCTTCCCTGCTGCAGATTCGCCAAACACCGACGGGCCTTCCTGGCGAGTCAAAGGAATACATAAGAATCTATTTATAGCATTTCTAAATGTACCATATTAAGGTTTTGTCCCCATTTTTATGGAAGATATCTCAGATTGATGATGCTTCTTTCTGGTGGTTTTCTATGTCGACTTGAGTGAACAGTCGAAATTGCATAAACATCCACAGCTTCAACTTTACAGATTCATATGGGCTAGCCTGGCATGCTATTCAATATCAGGGTGCTTTTTACTTATTTGGGATAATCATATGTATGAGAGACAAGTTGAATGATAAATGGTGGCATGGCAAATTGCTTGAAGCTCATTCCATTTGTATTGCATGGCTTAAGGATATGCATCTGTACTGAAAATATAGCTGGCTTTTGAACATGATTGAACCAAAAACACAGTGTCATTGGGAAGGGCAAATATTGCTATGCATCCTCAACTGTATAAGCTTTTTTTGCTGTTGATAATTTTGAACTGAAGCATGGCAAAGCTCATTGTGAACTCTTTTTCAGTAGAAAAACAAAATCTTATTATGTTCACTGTATGTTTGATTTTAACTGACTCATAATCTAGAATAAAAGAAATGTCACTGAGTCTTGATTTAGATTCAAACATGGCATCATCTCAAAATATTCTCAAAGTGATTTTTTAACAGTTGAGCTACACAACAGGAGTAGCTCTCTTGTATAAACCCAAATAATCCACTCCATACCACATACAGGGAAACTTGAACCTGAAACCTCTAAAGGAATCTGAAACGCTTAAATTGCTTGGCCCTACCTGCTTTTGGTCATGACACTCTTAATTTGCAAAACAGAAAAATTACTATTCGAAACTAAACTCACTAACTAAATTAGCTTAGTTTACTTAAATTGTGCACTAAATAGAGTATTAAACTTTTTTTTGATACAAGTCAGAACCACATAAACTTTTTTTTGATACAAGTCAGAACCACATTACATGGAAGCACAAATATACTAACCACTTGGCTCACAAGAAACTTTTGAACTTAACAAAATAGTCATTTGCTCTTTAGAGTTAGTTGCTGAGTAGAGTTGACAATTTAGATCCAAATATGCGGATATTTGAAATTCAATCCAACAAAAATATGATTCGATCGTATCAATTTCGAAACATATTGGATTGATCATACAAATCTAATCATTTTACATTAAAAATCTGAATTTTATCATATCTGATCCAGACGGACCATACCGAACATATTATCAGATCGGATCTCATGCTTCAATCCAAAATCCGAACCAATCTGATCCTGTCCGACCATTGCCACCTCTAAGTTTGAGTTGGCAAAAGACACGTGGCGGTTGCAGAGTAGTAAGTTGAATAGCGGTAGCACTAGAACATATCCCAATTAAATTGTATTGTATCCAATAATGATAGTTAGCTTAGCGATGATATACGATATGATATGATATTGGCGCAACTGTAAATGTAATCACAGAGCGATCGAGTTTTGATTTGAACGGTAGATGCTTGATACACACTATCTGTCTCTAGTTGTCTCCACAATCACAATCACATGAAAAAAAACATTATTCACTCTCCACAAATTTTGAGAACCACCTCGTCTCTTCTCTTCTCTCTCTCGTAATCAAAACAAGAATCGATAATCATTGATCTCCAGAGCCGGTTCGCCGCATGTCCAAGTCAAAGCCGCGCCGGGCGGCGTCGCTCCGGGACTCCTTTGAGTCGGAGAAAATGATGGAAGGCGCTGGAAGCTGGGACGCCCTGGAATGGACCAAAATTGAGGTTTCTATCATCGTTTTTGCTTCTTCCATGGGTTTTTCAATATCAGTATTGACTCAGTTTGTGTTGAATCTGGTGCAGCCGATCGCGCGGACGGTTTCACCTACCAATTTGCAGTTCTTGCTGGAAGCAGAGCGAGTCATTGTGGAGGTGGGTGAATTTTGGGCACCAATTAGTTTTTATTTTTATTTTTGTGAATTTTGATGGTATCGTAATGAGACAGGTTGCTGTGATTCAGTTATCTTATTGATAAATCTGTGATTACGTTTTGCTAGCAAGAGACCTCTGCGAGGCATAGTTTAGTTCAACTATATAGTTATAATGTATATACCAAATGCCTTCCTAAAGTTTGAGGAGCTAAAGCTAGTTAAGATGGATGTATGTAGATTTTGTTGGGAAGAGAAGACTTGTTATGCACTATTGCCTTTTAGTTTTATTTGGATCATGATATTAGCGCTTGAATTTTTCTCACTCTCAGGGTCTGTTCCCGCTACCTGTTTCCTTTTGAGCGCCACCTATCCTTGCCAATGAAATTTCGTACTTCTAGGGATTTTATTAGAAGTAAAGGGCACAAATATAAGGAACAATGAAAACTGCATGAAATCTATTGTAGCAAATCTGGTTAACTTCTCTCAATAGTGATTCTTTTGGTCTACTAGCTTAGATTTATAGCGATGTGATATTGCACAAAGGTTGCACATTCATATTCTTCTACTAAACTTAGAATTGAATTTTCGCACTACTCCTTAAGCTGGAGCATGTAAATCATACCAATGCGAAAGCTTGAATTTTCTTATGAGAGAACTTTGTTGACGTAGCAATGTGCGACCTTGTGACTCATGGACTACATTTTGGTAATCGTGTGGTAAGATGAGAGGCTCATGGACTAAGCATGTCCTCAACTCCTCATGGCTCAATGACTACGTTTTGGTGATATTATGGTTAGATGAGAGGCTCAAGGACTTAGTATGTACTCATGACTCAGGGACTATGTTTTCGTAGTAGCATGTTTGACCGGAACGATGAAGATTTGGAAAAGATGAGTCTGGGTTTTCTTTCTTCCTATTCTCTCCGTTTCTGCAGTCCTAATTTCTCATTTTTCCCTTTGTTTGGGTTTGGTGGTTTGATAATCTGATCATGCTATAACGATTTCTCTTGGATGTGCTCATCAATACTAAATTATGAATCTTTGATGATGGAATGTCAGCAATGTTATCTTTTGTTCCTTCCGAGGTATTAGATGGGTTCTGAATGAGGACAGACATATCATTATGATTTAAATAATTAATTTTACTTTTTGTTGGTTGTTAAGTATGAGTTAGATGTATTAATTTATTGAGCTATTTACTTTTCCAGGGATATGGAGTTGTTCTCGTTAATACTGACGAGGCAGGCATTTTGTTAGTGACCAACTTTCGCCTTCTTTTTCTGGTAAGTTGTGCATGTCATACTTTTATCTTTAGTTTCATTTCCCCGGCATAATGTTATTCTTGAATTTATCATGTGTTGCATCTTCTTTCTATCACGAGCCTCGCAGAACCAATCTATAATTCTATCAGTAGTGCTAGAAACTAGAAGGTTCTTGGCATAGAAACAGAAAAGGAGTAGAAGCACTGTGGGTAGTATTTTGTTTCATAAGATTATGAATAGGCTTTTATACCTTACATATAACTATAAAATGAGGTAATGCATACATGTCACAATTTCATGACTTTTTTTTTTTTCCTTTCTATTAGTTCACCTTCAGTGGCATTGTATTAGGTGCATATAATATCTAAAATTTGCAAGAATTGAAGGATTACTTTTTAATTTTAATCTACTTCAAACATGACATGACATGACTTGCATGCCCATGCCCCTTCATATATTTATTCATTGTTCTTTTTCCCTCAAAGAATGAAGGTACGAGGAATATCGTCGAACTTGGCACTATACCATTGGCAACAATTGAGAAATTTAACAAAGTAGTAAGTAATTCCACATATAAGTATGTACATGTATGCACTCCGTTATTTGTTACTAAAAATCCTTTTGTTTTTGCTGTTTGATTGTTCAATTTCTTTCCCACTTTCAACCACACGGTTTTTGAGTATGGAAGAGCAGCATGTCCATTCTTACATCTTTGATGAAATGTAGGTTGTAAAGGTTCAATCAGCCCCTCGTCAATCCGAAAAATTTCCATCCCGGCGACTTCTTCAGGTCATCGGTATGCTTTTTTGATAATATTTTTGGGCTGGTCTATATTTATGTATCAATCATTCCTTTTGTAGTTGATTTCTCTAAAGCATTCCAAGGTTGACTTTAGAGGGGAGGATGTGAAATTCATATGAGAATTCTTATGAGAGATTCAGTGTTCTGCTATATATCTGTGTGCTACAGAATTTGTGATTTTGATTTGGATGAGTCTTATATTGATGATTTTTATCCAACTATTAGCTATATTAGCATATCTCAAAGATATTAGAAAGTTTTTCCTTTCTATTTTCAAAAATCTTGTACCAATTTGCTAAGAAGTTGACTGATTTGCGTTTTCATCAAAACTTCTTTCAATTTATTTTATCATCTGAAACATTCACTGTAGCAGAGTTAAATTATTGAGATCTCTTCTGATGTCTATATGTCTTTCTATTCTTCATGTTTAATGTAATAACAAACAAAAAAATAACTCTTTCAGCCACATTGAAAAGGGAAAATGAAGAAAAAAAGAAGAAAAAAAATCAGAGAAAAAAATGAGAGAGCCTGATTGCTGCAGCTGGCTGTTTGTGTTTGAATGTGAGAAATGGGGATGATTCCTTTTCTTTGTTAATCATACATATTGTGTATTTCAGATGTTAGTAGACCTAATGATTGCTTGTACATTTTGCAGGGAAAGATATGAGAATTATTGTATTTGGTTTTCGCCCTAGAACAAAGCAGGTCAGTGTTTAATGTCTAAGTTCTGTTATGTACTCTACCATATACTATGTTGATGTATATCCTCTACATTTTTCATTGACATAAGCAGTGTGTATTAATTCTTATTTTCTTTAGTATTTTAAAAAAAGAAGAGTGGTAGCATGAAAGGACTAACTGGATGAAAAAATTCCATATAGCTTGCTGAAGTTTTGTAGAAACTTGATCACTCAACATTTTTTAAAAGAACTACGAAGCCAGAAGGAAGGGCCCATCCATCTAAATTCTTGGTCTAGTTTTTATAGGCACAGTGTTTGTTTGCTTAATGTTCTGGTTCCAATATTGCTACTTTTGCTCTTTTTTTTTTTTTACTTTTAAAGAACTACACCATAGGAATTATTCTAATCTATGCTTAATTATTTACATTTCTCAGTCTTAATTCTTCAGTTCTTGCATAAGTTACTGGAAAAGCTTGATGTTACGAATTTCCAATTTGTAGTTGATAGAACAGTATATTTTAATCCATGAAGGTAATCCTGAAAAAGATAGTATATTGCACAGTTCAAGACATGTATTGTGCATGCACGAGCAGTTCTGTTCTATGCTACATATTTATCCTTCTCAATGTCCACAGTATCATTCATCATCTATTTGTTTACTGAGTGATTAAATTTAAATTTTAGCAGTTTTGTAAGTCAAGGTATTACATTGTTCAGCGTCCACAATTTTTTCAGTCAATTACTTCACACACATGGTAGGATTTGATGTCAAAAACTCTGATACTTGCAGAGGCGTGCAGTATTTGATGCATTATTGAGGTGTACAAAACCAGCTCGACTATGGGATCTCTATGCCTTTTCTTCTGGACCTTCCAAATATAATAACACCAACCCAAAGGTGCGCTTACTGAATGAATATTTTCGACTTCTCAAAAAAGATTCTTATCGTGCATCAATGGCTATGATTGAAGAGGGGTCATTCGCAATCTCCAATGAACTATGGAGAATAAGTGTTGTAAATTCCAACTATGCACTATGTCAGACTTACCCATTTGCTTTGATTCTTCCAAGATCAATTAGGTAAGACATTTAGATACTTTCTTTTTATTCTGACTCATAAGTTTTATCAACTTCTAATTCATTTTGTGTTTAAATGGATTTATGCTACTAATATTTTGAATGTTTACCGAGATTAGTGATGAAGAAGTGGTTCAGGCGTCCTCCTTCCGTGCAAGGTGTCGTCTACCTGCAGTTTCATGGTGTCACCCTGGTATGTGTTTAAACCTTTTCCTTTATTTTCGGACTTTTGCTTGTAATGTCATCTGTGCTGATGTTTTGGTAAATGTGACATATAGTTTCTGGAGCAGTACTTGCACGTTCGTCTCAACCATTAGTTGGTCTCATGATGAATATGAGGAGGTAATGTCAAGTTTCTGCTCATATGCACACTACTGAAAACATGAAAAAGATTGAGAAAAAAAAAACATTAAAAATACAATGCCAGAGCCAGACAACAGTACATGGATAAATTTGTGGACTAATTTGAAAATATAAATGAGTTATATTTTCAGGACTTAGCAGCAGAAATGGATGAATTTATATTTTGCATGTTTGATTCATGACTTGTAAATTTACAGCAATGCTGATGAAAAACTTGTAGCTGCGTATTGCACTCAACTCACTGGTGCCAAGGCAGGGCGCAGGTAGACATCTATGCTATGCTGTTATTATTTCTAGGCAATTAAATATTATTTCTTTTTCTTTTGACTTTATAGATGCTATTTGTCTCTTCTTATTTATAGCAAAGTTTCCATGCCTTTTTCAATATGCAATTTAAAGCTGATGCAATATACTTCTTGATATGTGAATGGATCTTGTATGAAGTGTTATTGAAATGCATGATATATGCAAAACCATGCAATGGTGAATCTGTATGCCTACATAATTATAGACTTATACTATCCCTTGAGTTCGCAGCTGTTGTTGTTATCAATTAGTCCAAAATTAGTAAGAAACACAATAATGATTAATATGCCTAGTTATTTTATTGTTCTGTTGGGTTCATGATATGTCTGTTCTGAAATGAGTAAAAAATTCTTATTTTCTGATTTGCTTTGTATTCCTCCTTTTTAATGTACAGTCGTTTTTATAGTTTTGTTTCTTTGAAGCTGTGGGTCCAATTTTATGGGTGGTCTATATACATAACTTTTAAAGCTATATTTTACATGGCATTTTGTTTTAAACAAAGTAAAAAATTTACTTTCAGGAAGCTATATATTGCTGATGCAAGACCTAGGAAAAATGCCTTGGCTAATGGAGCAATGGGAGGTGGCTCAGAGTCATCTTCAAATTATTTTCAATCTGAGGTCAATCTAAATTGTCCAGTGATGCATCTCTTGTTCCCAAAAATTGACATGAACTACGTGCGAATGACATGTTTCCTTTTGTTGAAGTGGGTTAAAGTCCAAAATTGGATAAATATAAACTGAATGAGTTAAATATAATGGTGGAAGCCAAACCCTACTAGTAAGGTTGACGTTGTAGTAGTGTAAGCCCAAGCCATTATGTGTAGTACAATTATTAAAATTTAACATGATATTAGAGCAAGTTTTGATCTTGGCCTTGGCCCAAAAGTAGCTCGTTCATGTTTTCTCCCCCTGTGGTCTCCAGCCCGCTTACAGATGGTCATGTCTACAGTGGTTCACGTGTGGAACGCGAGGGGGAGTGTCGATTTAAAAGGCCTTCAATTGTCCACATGTTGAGCCCACCAATAAAAAAAAAATGTGAGGCTCGCACATGAGGGAGAGTGTTGAAGTGGGTTCAAGTCCCACATTGGATAAATCTAAAGTGATACATTTTAGTAGTGGAAGCCCAAACCATTATGTGTAGCTCAATTATTGAAATTTAACACCTTTGTATTGTTTTCACCAGATAGTTTTCTTTGGGATAGACAACATACATGCAATGAGGGATAGTCTTGCTCGGCTTAGAGACTACTTAGATACTCATGGCACCACGTCATCAGATGGAATGTCATCATTCTTGGTTAGTCCAATATTCCTATAGAGATTTTACTTCTTTACATTAATTCAATTTGCTGGAAAGTGAAGTTTATTGGTGAGGTTGGTAGTAACATGTGTAAGAGTTCTTTATGGAAAAAATGGTGGTCAGTCGAAAGGTGAGAGTTAGTCCTGGAATGCATCTAGTTTATTTGTTCTATGGCCCTCTGTTATTGCTTTTTTTCAAGAGTAGGGATTCAGAGGATACTTGCGAGGGTTATTGCAGTAGTCATTTTTTGTATGATGACACATCTATGATGAAGCAGATCAGAAATGTTCATCTGGAAAAAAGTGCTTGCATTGATGTAGTAGTCAAATTTATCTTTGTTGATGTGGTATCTAATTGTTCCTACTGTGAACCAATGATGTTTACATCTTTAAATACTCATGCTGTCTTTCCATAAAACTGTAATTAACCTCTCATGACGACTTTGGGACTATTCTCATGCAGTAGTTCACAGGATTTTGAACTTAAAACTTAAAAGTAAAACTTAGCTGTGGTTCATAATGATTGAGCATGAAAATGTTTTAGAGGCCTTTTTGAGGAGGGATGTGCGTACAGTAAATGTTCACGAGATTATTATGAATTCAGAGTTGTTTTATGTTTTTTTTTTTTGTTCTTGGATTTGAGCCAAATCTAATGTTTGGATGCACAAAAGTCAAACCGTGCCTACAACATGAGATTTCAAATGACAACTCTTACCTTTTCATTTGAAATTCTATGGTTCTTAAACATTATATTTGTATTTGAAGTACAATATTTTAGATCCCAAATTTCAAATCACGATTTTCAAATCAAACTCAAGAATCCAAACACAACTTTATTGAATTTTGGAATGAATGCCCTAATCTATATTTTATGACCATGTTTATATTTTTCGTTGACAGAGACATGGTGGGTGGACTTGGGGCGGAGGCAATCTGAGTAGTATGTCCGCTTCAGTATCAACCCTTGGAGACAGTGGTTGGTTAATCCATGTGCAGAGTGTCTTAGCTGGTTCAGCATGGATTGCCGCACGTGTTGCTTTAGAATCAGCATCTGTGCTGGTACATTGCAGGTTGAAAGTCTGTCTTAACTTATAATTTTATCGTCTTAATAGCAACTAAAGAAAGATTATGAAAGTAATAGGCTCGGTGATGGAATTCGAAGTGTTAAGTTTTTGTATTACCTAATGATCATGGATGCAGAATCTGAAAAGCTTTGGGTTATCTGAAGGAAACCTTATTTATGTTGTTTTATTGGAGGTTGCTTTCTGTTTGGCTGAGTTTAATATTGAGAAGTGTTCTATGTTTCCTCAATATATGCTTAACATTTTGCCTCTAAGTTTTACTGTGCATTTCATTTTATTTTGACATTATAATTATTTTGAACATCAACTATATTCTATTGTGCCGTAGCGATGGATGGGATCGAACCAGTCAATTGATTTCACTTGCTAATTTGTTACTTGATCCATATTACCGGACATTCACCGGATTTCAGGTGTTCATTTTACATTGTTAAACTTTGTTTCTCAATTGCTTTTTCATACTTCACCCGAGAAAGGAAAAATTTATATGTTACATGATACAGGCACTTGTAGAAAAAGATTGGCTGGCATTTGGTCACCCGTTTTCAGATCGTTTGGAAATGCCTGCTATATCAGGAAGTTTGGAGTTATCTAGGCAGTCTTCTGCTGGGAGCTTTTCTTCATCACCTGGGCGCCAGTCATCATCATCTCAAGCTCCTAGTTCTCATGCTCAGACGTCAAACCATTTTTCTCCCATATTTTTGCAGGTCTGTTATGTTTTATATAATATCGTTATAGTTGATGCAGCAGACATTTCAAGCATCACTTTCAGAATAACATTTATATCTTTGCATGTATGTGTTTTTTTAGAAGTGCATTCTTTCGCATTCTTATTCACTCAAAAGTTGGTAGCTGGTGGTTACCATTTGATTAAAGTTGATACCCCTTACACTTCTTTGGGATTTCTAGGGTGGCAGAGGGCTCAGAAAGGTTTAAAAGGGGTTGCCTATTGATAGACTCAGCCAAACTGAAATGGGTCCTGGCAAGGTTTGCAGGGTCCAAGGGGCTGTCTTCTGGTGGTCCCCAGAGAGATCCTTGCTAAATTCAAATTGACTTAGAAAGGATCAAGCAGGCTCTCTATTGCCCTTGCTGGCCTAATCCAAAGCCAAGTTCCTTATGCTAGTCAACAAGGGTCTCTTCCCTTTGAGGAGGGGAATAGAAGCCTCCATATTTTCTTGTAAAGAAAGAAACTAGCCTTTGACTATTTTGAAATGAAAAAAAAAAATAAATAAATAGGCAAGCTTATTGATTCTCTCCACATAATGCGACCCTTCCACTATTCTGATATTAGTTCACACGCAGTTCAACCATGTATTGAAGTGAGATCCACTATAGATTGCGGGTGATTGAACTGTATTTGGGATGCAAAAAGACATGCACACTTTTCATATCTGCCTACAATTACTTAATGGGGGAATATTTCTAACACGTATATCTCTGTCTGATAACATTACGGTTGACCAATTATTATGCTTGAGGTAAGTTTATGGGACGACTCCACCTATTAGTTGCAGGGTTTAATGAAGTATTCAGGCTAAACAATCTCTTTCTAGTTGCTATGGAACAATAAAGGATTCCCTCTGTAGTTTCTCAGATACTGGGAATTGCCTTTTAGATAATGGTTCCAATACATGACCCTCCTTCTCCATCCCTATTACTATTACTGCTATAAGATATATTTATATGCCTGTGCTCTCAGAGGATACTAAATCTCTCTTGGAAGGAGTGAATACCTGAATGCTTGAAAACAATTATGAAATTGTAATTGAATATTGCATGCCTACACGCATCCTGCTTTCTCTTGCAACTAATATTGAGTTTGCCCTTGGATTTATTCTGCAGTGGGTTGACTGTGTTTCACAACTATTGCGAATGTATCCCTTTGCTTTCGAATTCTCCTCAGTACGTAACTTTTTTTTATTTCCATTTTATTAATTTATCAGTTGTGTGGTGTAGCTAGCCTTGTTTTTGATTGTTGAATGAACAGCATCTGTCATGGTATTCTGTTTTGCTGAGTTGTCTTATCTGGTGGTTCAGGCTTTCCTGGTGGATTTCTTGGATTGCATGCTTTCATGTCGTTTTGGAAACTTCCTTTGCAACAGGTAAGTTTGGCACAAGTGTTCCATGTCTCAAGTCAGTGTTTGTCATGCATTTTTGCCTCTTGATAAGGTTAGAGTTGGTGGTGTCGTACCAGACTCGTACTAGTCATCTAAAAGGAGAAATTCTTGGATAAGATTTTATTCGCACGGTCATATGTTTTTACTATTAATTTATGTTCGGTCATATGCTTTTACTATTAATTTATGTTCGTGATCAAACCAAGAAAGTTTTATTGTTAGAAGTAGTGAAGAAGTTTGGTAAAAAGCATAAATGAAGCTGTGCGAAGGGAATTTTTGTGTGTGAAAGCTGAAAATGAAAAGAGAAACACATAAATCTGGCAGTTCATCTTTGTATAATCCTTCCTAATTTTTAACCATCCTAAGTTCCTTAATGTTTCAACTTGGCCATTGAAGTTTCAGTTTGAAACAAATTTTAACCATAAACTTTCGATACATAAAATATTGGTGCAGAGCACAATTCTGACTGCAGTTCTTAGGATGGCCACATGGTTCAGGTAGCCATATTATATTGAAATACGGTTGATAGGAACCTGTAGGGAACCTTGGATCTTGGCAATGTTTTCTGGAAAATAATGACATGTACACTGAGTGTATTATACCCACTAGTTTTTTGCTTGGAGTTTCGGTTAGGGTCAATGTTGCACAACTAAATTATAGGGTAAGAAACTTGGAACTTTAGGACTGTGGGAGGGTTTCGAATGTTCATATCCCTATGAAGTATTGAAGATCTTTTGCTGCTTATTCTGATAGTTAATTCCAAATTCTCAGTGAAAGAGAGAGACAACAATGTCATGTATTTGAGGCTTGTGGATGCTTGTGGAAATATTTGGCTGATATTCGTGCATCAGAGAGGTCTCACGTTCACTACAACCTCTTTTATGACCCATCAAAACACAATGGTCCATTATTGCCTCCAGCAGCAGCTTTGGCACCGACTCTCTGGCCCCAATTTCATCTTCGGTGGGCTTGTCCCTCAGAAGCTCATACTGGGGAGGTTGAAGCTCAATGTAGGAATATGGTTTTTAGGTTCTCCGAACTTCAGAAGGTAATCAATTATGCTTATGTTTGGGGTTATTAAATATTGCCCTTGCCACATGCCTACCACGAAGAAGGAAGAAAACTTTGATGATATTTTTACGTTCAATGTCATGCAATTTTTTATCCCTGTTTATGATATCTTTATTGTTGTTGAGCCATAGCTCCATTCAGTTAGATACTCTCTCTTTTTCTTTTCTGTATTCTGTCGAGACTTTCTTTGCAGTTGATAGTAGAAATGTTTTCAGGCCAAGGAAGTGGCTGAAAGAAAAGCCAAGGAAACAGGTGTTGCGATGGAATCAGTAACCGCAGAACTGCAATATGAGAAGCATCTCAACAGCACAGCAATGAAGTTGGCAAAGAAAGCCAGCAAGGAAAGTGTGGCGATAAAGCGAGCAATACAGTCATTAGGGTGCAAGGTTCACTTTTCGGACAGCGGTGATTGCTCTGTTGACATCAAAAGCAGTCAAATAGGAACTCCACAGAAATATACATCTTCTCCCCAAAGAGAAAGAGATGGTACTGCACAGCTAGATGAGAAATCAGATGTATCTGTTTCAATTACATTTATGGAGGATAACGCTTCCCGCAATCCAATTAGTCGAGTGTGTGAAAGTATATGCCCATTTCGTCCTCGAGAAGGAGGGTGCAGGTGGCCAGATGCTGGCTGTGCTCAGTTAAGTAGCCAATTTGTTGGACTGAAGGCAAATTTTGACGCATTTGATCGGCTTTCTATATATGATAGCTATTTTGGCGCCGAGTGAAACTGGTGGAATTTTAAATTTAGCTGTATACTCTACCGATGACTCTTTTTCACTTGGAGGGAGGGAATCCGAGTTTAAAATAACAGTTTTGTGGAAAACTCTGTATATGAATTCTTTTGAAGCCCTTTACATACACAAAAGTGGGGGCAGGTGTAAAGATGATGAACCCTGAAGCGCCATTTGACGTTTGTACAGAGGACACAGAGCTTTAACTTTGAAGCGAATTAGCTTCAACATTTTCGAGGAATGAAACTGTATGGCGAAGATTCAAGAGCTGAGTGCAGATTATCTGAAGTTTTCAGCATAGGTCTGGACATTGTTTGTCGGATAAGATTAGCTGCTTGCAAAATACGTACAACTGAACTTACGATTGCAATGAACAACTTCATTAAATTTTGTTCGAGAGGCAAAGATCTCTGTTCTCGCCTTTTTTTGCTTTGCTTTAAATGCTCTTTTGAGTGCATGGTCTTAAACCTTGCCATTGCCATTTTTACAAGAAAGATTTGATTGTTGCCTTCATTTTCGGAACATGAAAGTATATGATCCATACGGTAATGCAACATTTTTAATGAACTTTTTACTGGCAACAATTCATCAACACTCACCAAGTTTAAATTCTCACCCATCTTATTATATCTGCAGGGTGATAATCTATTTTAGCTTTACAAAATTTTAGAATAACTAACAGAAACTCGCTACTTTTCTTTAATCAACAAGCGTACAAATACTGAGACTCGAACCTGAGACCTCGAGAGACCAAGTGAAATCAATCACTTAGCCTACTAAGTGTTTGTTAGAAACTCGCTACTTACGACCAAATGTAGTTTCTAATGGTCACATAGGCCTCGACGCTTCACTGGTTTTGATCAATCAATCAAGGTCCCAACTTGATCTCCACATAATGCTCTGGAAATATGCCCAGGTTCCAACAAATTGAAGAGAACAACTGTAAAAACAAGAAAAAACACAAACAGTTAAATGGGAATGATTCTAGTTTTAACACAATTGAAGTTGGTGTGATGGAAAAAAGCCCGACCAGGAATGCCATTCTCCTCGCAGTATGTAATTGCCATCATGTCCATGGACGCAACTCCCCTAGACGCTGCCTCCCGGAAGGATATGTGACTTAATGTCACATTATTGTTCCCGGAATTGCAATCGTAGACACCATTAACATTTGTACCTTTAAGAACAGCCTCTGCATTGACTGAGCATAAAATTATGCACACAATGTCAACATTTCCACCACCTTGCATTGCAATCTATATGTTGGAAAATGAGGAGAAATAGGGATGCGTCGTCATACTCTCAGAAGCTCTTAAAGCTGCGGCTGTGTCAGTGGAGAATAGCGGGTTTCCAGAGCCAGCACCGATGCCACCAAATATAACAACCCTTCCTTTCTCTAGATGGCGGATTGCTTGTAGCCTGTTGTAGGGTTCAACAACCTCAGGCATTGCGAATGTGCTCTGAATACGTGTCTGAATACCCAACTTCTCTAAAGCCGATTGTAGTAGTATAGAGTTCATAACAGTTGCCATCATACTGACACCAAAAATATTTCACAACTTGGTCAGCATGCAAGAAACCAAACAAACATGTCGGCAATCGCCATACAAATATCTCTGTACAATTTAGTTTTTGTTCAGGAATAGTAGCTTCAGTCATCTGAGTTCCTTGGAACTTATTTTTTCGAACTGCAATTTCCTCTCTCTTCTACCCACCAAAACAATATAACCAAAAAAGTTTCAAACCAGTCAACTGGATAATAAACTAAACAGGACCAATCAATCTAATCATTTTAGTCCTCCATTCGAAGAGTGCACTGGTTGTGCATGTTTATTCAGACAAAGGAACCATTTAGGAATATCTGTCTAATTAATGATAAAATTAGAAAACTGATTTACATTTATAATTGAAGAAGAGAATAAAATTAATGGTATTGGAAGGATAGTTAAAATGTTCTAGCCTCATTGAACAATATCAAATTCAAGGGAGTCAACTTACATGAAGTCAAGGTATGGTCATTAGCAAAATACTGATTTGCATTGGGCAAAGAATACAGAAAATCTTAAGACATCAACTGCTTCCAAGATACAAATAAGCTTTGTAACATCTTTAAACCCGATTTCTCAAAAAAAAAAATGCAACAGCCAACAGACAGCAGGACAAACCCCAAAGTATGTCCTTTTCTCTACTGCTACCCTCATACAACAAAAGATGTCAAAGTCAAGGTAGCATGAAAGCATCCTTTTAATTGCCATCTAAAGTGACATTTGCACCAAAGATAC
>JAYMTF010003371.1:0-15349 GCA_036897485.1 Pelargonium nanum | reverse complement strand
ATGGTCAAGACACACATCTCCATGTAGGAGGTCGTGGGTTCAAATCTCATTGCGTCGGGTAGGGTGGGGTTTGGATTAAAAGGAGAAAGCTACCCATGTTGTGTAGCTAAAAAAAAATCATCAAATTGAAATGTGAATATTTTATAATTTAGTTGTTATAAAATATTGACGTTTACTTGTAAGAATTACAGTAAAGCTTGTGATCTTTGACATAAGTTTTTGTTGCAGAATCGTAAAGATTTTGAGGAGTAAATTTCCAACCAAATTTAGAGGCTAATTTAAACTTAAAAACTAGCTTCCATTAAAGCTGAGCGAGTACAAAGCATCAGCTACCAGAGCGAGTAGCGAAGGCCTAAAACACGTGGCGTAACGGAGTTAATGTCATGCAAGTTAATGAGTACATATAACCTCGAAAACTGCGGAAGTGGGACCTCGTAGAATCCGGTGTTCGCCAACCTGCCACCGTTGATTCGGGTGATCAAACGGCTGTGAGTATCTGCAGTAGTTGACCGATGACGTTGAATTTTAAGAGGCTATCAGGCCTCCATAAGAAGATAAGCCAGTTGTCTCTACTCCCACACCTGATCGTATCATCTCGGACATGTCTCTCGGAAAGCCAAACAAAGTAGATAGCCAAAAATCTATTAGGCCCTCAGTTTTTTATTTGGGCTTGAGATGTTTATTAGCCCAATAAGCCCAATAGTCATATTCTTGGACCCAAATAGTAAATAGACAAAAAATATTTGGGCCCTCAATTCTTTATTTGGGCCTGAATTGTATGAGCCCAATAAGCCCAATAGTCATAATCTTGGACCCAAATATTGGTGCCCAATAGATGGCAACTTAAGATATAGCTTTCTTTTCTTTTGTGATATGAGGTTGGTTTAGAAACTAGATTGAACATACAATAATCACACATGGTCAGTTGCATCAATCCTTAAGCACATTAAATTTAAAATTTTTGAAGTTGTCAAGGATTTATAATTTAGAGTCACACGTTTGTTAAAATACTGAAAGAAAAAGATCGCGAAAGACGACTCAGTCCGAGTCTTCTTCTAAAATTCTTGTGGACAACAAAAGTTCATGTTTACTCACAAAATTAATTCTCGAAATAGGGGGTTTAGGAGACGACTTCCGTCGCCTAAAGTTGCTTATAGGCAACCACATATTATGTAACGACTGTTTGTCTGCATGAGTGAGCGTTTCAGTAATAAGAAACGACTTTTGGTCGTCTCCTATTGATTGATAATATCTTGTAGTGAAAGTTTAATACAATTGTTACCCGTTTCAAATAAAATTATAGTCATATTTACAGTAAAACAAAAACACTTGTAATTTCAAGTCAAGATCATTGCTTAAATAGTGCAATGTTACATTAGTGGCTAGCAAGCCATGCAACTAACTAGCTTGGAATATCATTGAACATTGACTTATGGATACAAAAACCATGGGTGTTGGGTAAGGGGTTTTGGTTTATTTTCCATGGAAGTACATAGAAGAGAAGAGGTCACAAGAAAAGACTAAGTCCAAGATGGAAATATTGCAAATTCACAAAAAGCAACAAAGATGATATATGATACCTTTCATACACTATAATCCTAAAATCATGGGAACAAGTAGTGAGTGGGAAAACAAACTTAGAAATTGTGGTCTATATGTGGTTGGTGAAGTTGTATAAGGACAAAACAAAGAACAAAAATTAAAACTATATTTATATTTATATGATTAAAGAAAAGGGTTTAGCAAAATCAGGTCAAGAAAGCTCAGCTGGCCAACCAAAAGGAAGAAGAAGAACCTTCCTTCTAATTCTAATATGTCCAAATTCCATGAATTTTGGTGATATGGATCCTACACATCTCATGCTACCAATTGCATTTGCATGCGCATGTTATTAGAATTTCAAATAATCTATAATTACTTTTTGAATTTTACTATACTCAAGCATGTTTAAATATAATTAAATTATTTTAGTTGAACTTAAGTCAAGTTGATTTATGATTTTTCGGGTATCAAATATTATAGCAGATGGAATAAATTCCGTCGCCGAAGGGAGTTTGTTGGTGATGTATATATATGATATTAGTATAAAAATTTATATTTTATTGTGTTATATACGTACTGGATTAAACAATGGTGATCATTTCAATTCTATGCCCGCCGAGTGCTTACCCATTCTACATTTTCATCTGTTTATGCTATTGACGACATCCTTATTAATTTGTAAAATAAAGTTTTGAAAATGTAATTTCAAAATACCTTTAATCATTCAAACCTACCATATTTTATGCACTTAAGTACTAAAGCCGTCAATTTCGCTTATCGCATCTATAAATAACTCACTGACTAGATTCATGATTTATCACGTACGTGCCATGTTGATTTACCCGTTATGCACATTCATTGTTAGTGTTTATGATTAAATATTTATTAACTATACTCAACAATTGTATTATTGTGAATATTTATCTCAGCTTTAATTGACACGAATCGAATCTTCGACCCATGTCCAATCTTTAAAGTATTGCTTACGCTTTTCAATCAAAGAAATGGTCAAATTGTTATGTGCACTTAATATGTACACTAGCCTTGTATTATACCAAAATTTACCTTAATTTAGTAGTAGATCTTAGAATAGTACTTGGCAATCATGAAAAATCTAAAGAAACTGCACGAGGCTATATGGTTCTCTTTCCACAATAGAACACTTTTTACCAATCTACTTTAATTATTTAGACTGATGGCAGTAGCAAGCATTACTTATTTTATTAGAAAATATTAATATAAATGAAATGGTAATAAAGTCAAAAGAGAAGGTTGGATGATGGGTATGGATTCATGATAGAATTAGAATAAGAAGAAAGAAGAAATCAAGAAATCAACAGTGTGAGAGGAAGCAAAAATAATAGAGGAATTTGCACGTTAGGTTTAGACCGTGGCATCGTATTATCAAATCTAGAATAAATAAAAAGTATCATTACATATACAATCACTTAAACTATTACTATTCCATATAATTAATTTAGATTTCAAACCAGATTTTTTTTTCTTTTCAAAAGACCAAATTTGGGAAAACCCCACCTCACCATATATGTTTTAAAATAATCACAATTCACAACATTTTATCTCAAGTTCTCATCTACCAACCAATCAATTAACATTTTCAATAATAATATTAAAAAAGCATATCAATTTACAAAATTATGATTGCACAATCATATACAATTCATCCAAACCCTATATCAAATGTGGTAAATCATTCTTGCTATTGTTTAGATAATATTTTATTTCACATTGACGATTTCTTAACAAAATGTTACAACATTCAATCATAAAGAATATTTCTTTGTTGTTCTTTGTTGTTTGTGCACTTGTATTCACTATGGTCAGATGCTAAATATAAATATTGAAATAGAAATAAACAAAGAGACTCAAAACATAAAATATCACAATTCATAGACTAAATTCGTCACCTATTCCTATTAGAAATTGTTTTGTTTGCTCATGCATGTGTTATTGACCTAGCCATGGAATTGAATAAAGCTGCAAAACAAAATATATATTAACATAACATATATAGAAGAAGAAGAAGAAATCATAGAAAATAAAATAATAAAAAATGACGTGTGCACGTTTAAAAATAGGATTTAAAATATCTGTGAGTCACATATATAAATAAACAAGAAGTGGTAGGCTTGGCACATACGTCTCAACAACCCCTATTATATGTTGGTGTTTTTGGTTAATTTGTGAAACAAATAAAATTTAAGAGAAAGAGAAAGAGAAAAGCAAAAGCCATCTCCTTCTTCTGTTAGTTTCTTCTTGAAAAATTGCATGTTGAAGATCACGACCTTGCAATTCTCATGAACTGTGGAGTCGTGTTGGGTTTCTATTGTTGGGGCTGGGAGTTCTTAACTGCCCTTCTTCTCTTCTCTTCTATTCCATCTCCATCTTTTTAATTCCGTAACCTTTTCTTTAACTTTTATCGATCAGACTGACAGAAACTCGTGCACTGAACCGTCCTTTTCTGAGTCTCGTGCACTGATCCATCCTTTTTTTTAACGACTATTATTATGGAGGAGGATGAGGTGGTGGCATTGATGAGGAGTACTAGTGATGAGAAGGGCTTGTTGGAGTATGTCCGGAAGTCTACGCCGCCGCCGTTCTTGATGAAGACGTACATGTTGGTGGAGGATCCGGCGACGGACGAGGTGGTTTCTTGGAACTCCGACGGGTCGGGGTTCGTGGTGTGGCAGCCGGCGGAGTTTGCTAGGGATCTCCTCCCAACCCTCTTCAAGCACAGCAACTTCTCCAGCTTCGTCCGCCAGCTCAACACTTATGTATGTTTTAAGTTTCTTTCATTTTATTTTTTATTTTTATTTTACTAATTCTTAGTTAATTTGGAGTTGACTCCATCCATCATGACCTCTTGTCATGTTGGATTATAGATGGAACATTTTTTTTAAAAAAAATTGTTACTTTTAAAAATAAATTGATTGAGAAAGGTTTTAGGTTTGGTAGTTGTTTCTAACCTGATTGCCTAATTAAAGTCTTTAAAGAAAGAGTTTATTAGAGAAGAAACCACAAGTTTCATGAAACTTATTCATGTATGCATGTATCAATATCATAATATGATGATGGAGATGTAGATACATAATTATCTACATTTCTCCATTATTGTTTTCCTTTTTGGGAAGCATTTGATGCATTTATATTTGATGGGTAGATTCTTTACACACTAGCTCTTACAATGAAAACTAATTTATAAATATATTTTTAACTAACGTTTTGCACTACATATTCATATATAATAGGTAAAAATAGCTAGGTATATTTGTAATTAGGTTTTATGACCTCAAGACAAAAAGACCATAGATTAAATATATATGTAAGAGTTTAGGTAATAACTTAAATTTAGTCTATCATATTTTTTTCACATGAACTCTATTTTGTCGATCCCCACTCTTCTTCTTCTTCTTTTTTTTTTTTGAACTCTAGTCCTACTATATAGTATATAATATCTATATAATATTTTAAAATCTAAAAATTTTGGTTTATATGACTTATATTTGAGAAAATAAAATATTTATTACATAGAATTTAAACTATGAGTATTAATCAATTAAGAATTAATATTAAGCTATTAGAATGTGTATTTAAAATATTATTAAGAAAATTCATACTCCCTTATGGATTGTCGTGATATTTATAGCGTATCTTTATGAAATTCTGAATTTGAATTATGTATAAAATATATAATTGGAAAACCATTATAATTAATGGTTCGAATGAAAATATATTGAGCATTGAACAAAATTAATTTTATGTATAACTCAAATTTCGTTTATGTATTAGCTTATACATATATAGTAGACGTAATGCTTATTTTTTTTTAATATTACATTTAAATTTGAGTCACTAATTTTAAATATTTTTTATTTGGTTTAAATACTCAAGAGACCCCTCATCTATGAAAAACTCACTCCGCAGGTCCTCAGAAAAATATTTGGCCTCCAGCAGTACCCACATTCCATACTATTTGTGTTATTCACCACTAGTTTAATTAATATCTTCACTGCTTTAGTATTTATATTTTAGCGTTTGTCAAGTTTGAATGTTAAACATATATATACAAAAGAGAAAAAGTGTGTGGTCATAGTCATGCATGGTTCATTTTGCTAAACAAGAACATTCTTCATGGTTAAAATACTAACAAATTGATGCCAAAATGAAGGGGTTTCGTAAAGTAGCAACAACGCGATGGGAGTTTTGCAACGACATGTTCCGCAAAGGAAAGAGAGAACTTCTATGCGAGATTCGTAGAAGAAAGGCATGGACCAACAAGCACCAACCTCAACACCAAAACCAAACCGCACGTCCAATGATAAACAACATTGATCATGGATTGGACGAGGAGGACCAAAGATCATCGTCAACATCATCGTCCTCCGGATACACAAGCCTTGTCGACGAGAACAAGAGGCTCAAGAAGGAAAATGGGTTTTTGAGCTCCGAGCTTGTTAGCATGAAAATGAAGTGCAAGGAGCTTCTTGATCTTGTTGCCAAGTACACGCCATTGGAGAAGGAACAACATGAACAAGAAGATGATGATGATGAAGATATTGATGAGAGGCCAAAGTTGTTTGGAGTGAGATTGGAAGTGCAAGGACAAAATATGAAGAGGAAGAGAGGTGAGATTGGTGGTGAAAGTGCCACCAAAATTTTGCTATCTCAATCATGCAAGTAATTACTTAAGAAGGATATATACTATTGTTGGGTTATGGTTAATTGGTTAAAGAGAATCGATTGATCAAAGCTATGGTCTTTCAAAAATTTAGTGTAATAAGCTTAATTTAGAACATTCATGTGTCCATTTGTAAAACAAATATGTATGTATATTTTTATGATATTTTATCCCTATATTTAGCTATGATCTTCCACCATTACATAATTAGCTCGTTAACTTTGTATTTATCTTATGTTGGACTTTAATATTCACTTCATCAACACCATCCAATGTGAGACATTAATACTCACTTTAACATTATTGATTGTTGTAAGTTGCTTAGAATTTAAGCTATTCGCAAGTAGAAGAGGGACAACCAACGCCCCATATTGCCTCCAACAACGTCGTTTATCTCTTCCTTTATTCCTACACATTCGTTTCGCTTTTGTTCATCTTTTCTTTATTTGACAATGTTGTTTTGTTTACTTCTCATCTTTCTCAATTCCTTTTTAATTGCAAAAGTCACTTCTTTGTCCTCATGCATCCCAATATCCTCTCCATTGAAAATCATACTGCCCTCAAGGTGTGAAAATCAAGAAAACTTGCAAGATGGACACCATATATATCTTCCTAGGTTTGTAAAAACGGTGTTGCATCTGTCTACTCAATCAATACTTTAGGAATATACGGGTTATTCCTAAGAATTATATATAAAGCTTTTGCAAGTAAGGCGTGAGATGTTGTTTCAATTAGAGGCAATGGAATATGAACTTGTTGAGAATCTTCTTTGAATTCTCATAAGAGAGACATGAAACACAAGATGAATGTTAACATTTGAATATAGTTGACATTGATTTGTCATTATCTCAATCTTAGTAGTAATATAAAAAGTCATAAAGTATCTCATACACATCTTTTGATTTATGCTTATTTCCACTGAATTTTGCATGTGTGATTGTAGTTCGACCAAAAAATCCAAGTGGTAGCAGAAAAATCAACCTCCATTTTCTTATTTTTGAAAAACTGCATTCTGCCATGTGATTGAATTGAAAAGTAGTATTTCATCTTAAGGTAGAGGCCCGAGCCTGCATATGGATAGGTGGACTTAAGTTAAGAGTATCACTTAAGTGAGTCCAACATAGTCGTTTTGTCAAGTGTTGCCTTCAACAACGTCGTTTGTCTCTTCACTTACTCCTACATTGTCGTTTTGCTTATGTTACTCTTTTCTTCCTTTGACAAAGTCATTTTGCCTGTTTTTTCTCTTTCTCAATTCCTTTTCAATTTGCAACAGTCACTTGTAAAAGTAGAGATCATGTCAAAAGTTGTAGGCAAGTTTTAGTTGTAGTAGTTGGGGTTTCTTGCTTTCGTATATATATGAGATCCATAGATATGAATAGATGACAATTATTAAAGTAAAGCACAATCTCCAAATTTTTGCTTTTCTTCAAGTTCTCTTGGAAACTACTTAAAAGAGGAAGAAAATGGAATCAAATTAGTTGATTGTTTAGAAATGGATCATTTTGCATTTATAAAGACTTGTAGAGAGAGATATATAGAATAGTTGTGGTAGGTGAGAGCTTCTATAATAAACATGAAATGCACACGACTTGTGAGTCACTTTCTTGTGGATCAACACATTTCATTTTCAATATTTGACTGAGTGTCGTATTGAAATTTGCATGTGTATATATGTGTTGTGTTCACTTAATGCAACAAACACTCTCCTTTGCGCATATATAATATAACCACAATTTCTTGATGCAACCATCTCAACTACGAAAGGACTTTATCAACTTCCCTACTCAGAATTGACTTGCTTCAATTAATTTCTGTCAATTCAAGAAATTGATGTTTGTTTGAACAGAAAACAAGAAAAACTAAGATTCATTTTCTTAAATAATTATCCAAACACAAGTGAATCACTCCTTAAGGTTGAGTTTAGAGGGAGGTGTATGTGAAGTTGATTTGTTATGTTATCAAAATTTATATTGTATAAAATTCAATTGTTATACACCAGGACACATCATTTTAAATAAAATTAAAACTGTCACAGTTAATATGCTTGCCAATGATTTAAATTTATATGTGAAAAAATATATGGGTCCCTTCTAAAATTAATATCAATTTCCCACTGTTTTGAGAGTCAACTAAGATTTTTATACATTTACAGCAGCTCGTAACTTTCATAGCGGCAACAATCTCTTGTGTTCACAAATAGCTAACTTTGGTCTCTTCCGCTAAAACAACGAGCTCTTACTTGATAGCAAGTTATAATGTTGTTAGGATTAGCAAATTAAGATGATATATATATATAGTTTTGCCAATGTCAAACAATATCTTTCACCCTTCATTTTGGGGATTTGGATCATGATTTTTGTCAAAGGAACTACTATTAGAAATCAACAAATGGGAAGTGAATCAGGTACACTCAAGTGTAGACTCCAGAAAATGCAATGATGATCTATATAATATATGATCTATACAGTCACATATACACATAATGAAATTTGGAAGGTACAATACAAAATGATCCAGAAACAAATTTTACATTTATAGTATATGGTAAAAGGCCAGTTTCTGATATTCACAAATGGCTTGGAAAAACATGTAACATGGACTAATGACTATGCCTTCACAAAATCTTGGGGCAGATAGGATGGCACTATCATTTGATCCCTCCCTCTTTAACAATTAATGAATATGGAAAAAGTTAGGCTGTGGAATGAAAGTGACAAATCATGATCATGATGCATTTGCCGCAAAGTGGTTAAATATAGTTTCCAAAGTGGACTGGCTGATGCTGTACTCTGCTATGCCCAGTCGATTTCTGAGGAGTTTTAAAAAGATAAACAAATGATCAGGATGATTTGATTCGCAAGAAACCAAACTAAAACGGGAAGAGATAAGATGTTTTTCACCTGTTGTGTTCCAGGCACCCAAATACGTCAGCAAGCGAGAGACCTTCTCCATACGGTAGCTGCAAAGAATAAAACAAGAAAAACGATCCAGTTTAATGATTATTCTAGCACCAAAGATTCATGATGAAGACATATGAACAGCCACCCCATAATACACATATCCATGCAGGTCCCTCATGTTCATTTTCTTGATTGAATATGTGAAAACATAGTCATAGCTTAGGGCTTATAAAATTAAATCCACTATTCAATTTTTTGGGGTCCATCCATTTTGATATGTATTGTTATAAAGCCTCGCTAATCACCATACTATGCTTCCTAGTCTACGCTCGAGCTTCTAGCTACATGGCACATTACTCTTAATTTCAAAAAGATCTCTCATTTTTCATTTTAATTTACTGGAAAGCCATTGCAACTTTGATAAAGACATATAGATGCAAGATTCTAATTTTCATTTTTCGCTGCCCACTAGTAGAATATCTAACAGTAGAGGACTATGAATCACTTTCACGTTTGTCAGTTCCTCCTCTATACATCATAGTTACATACTGGGGAAATTCTAAAAAGATTGCAATAACTAAATGAAGCTCAATGTGGATTTTACCTGATATTTAACACTCAATCCATTGCATCCTTGAAACGTTGTCCCAGGAAATGAAGACAGTATAAATGAATCAATTGCTGAGAATTTTTCCTTGGCTAACCACCACTCAGAAAATATTGGCAATGGGATACCACCTACAAAAATCTCAAACAGTGAGTCAAAGATGGACTGAGAAAAAAAAAAGGTTATCAGTGTATAGTGTATCCTTGTGTAGTTGTGTGCATGAATATGACCGAGTCATCCCATACAAAACAAAAGATCAAAATAATTGGGTTTGGAAAAAGAAGCAATTTAGTAAATTTAGCTCACTAGTATTCATGTGCTTTCAAGAAGTATAATTGTATATACGGATATACCGGTATTTTTATGCAAAGACATGTGAAATACAGAATATAAAAGACAAAACTGGATCTCATTGAGTTTGTCATGTGAAACTTGGTAGTTCTAATTATAAACAGCAAACAACATAACAAGACACTTTCAAACTTTCCCATTAAACCATGTTTACAAAAAATAGAATCATGGATGAGATAGCAATTGACTTAGTCAATAAGGCCAAGCATGCATGGAAAATGTTTTCGTTTTTGTGAGATTTTAGTATAGCATGCTTCAGCTGGAACATAGAAAAGGATGGTTTGCCAACCAAAAAAAGAAAAGCATGGTTTCCTACAGCAGTGGAGCTCAATTACAGACATTATTGAGGGTGAAAATGAAAAGATTTCAAGGAAATTAAAGGAAGCAAGAACAGAAATCTAAATGTGCAAATGATATCTCATACCATCTCGGATTAACTGCTCTGATAATTGTTCACCAGAAACCCCATCAGAAACAGCTGTTGGAGATATTAGTGTCTTTATTCTTTCTTCATTGCCAAGCCAGCGCCCTATTATAACGATCATTTCTTTCGACAAGCTAACCTCTGCCACTGATGCATTTTCTGATGTGATATTATCAACGCCCCCAATACAAACTTCAAGGTCAATGAGTAAGCTCCTTGGATGAGATGGAACATCAAATAATTTTTCTTGAATAAGCTGAGAAAAATTTTCTAGGTCCGACGAGCTGACCTCTGTTGGTTTAACCTGGAGAGAGGAAATCAGGAATTATACATCTGAATTCTGTTGGAATATGCTGATTTCCCACTGATCATGGGATTTGATTGTGTAATAAATAGTAGGATTTGATGGAGCAAATTATGAGATTTAGATTGATTCTTGTAATTTATTTCCTATTATGTATTTCTCCTACACCCATTATAGATATGGGTCATTTGTACTTAACAAATTAAGTTAGTAAGAACATTTAGCCCTTTGGGCATTTGGGTGTGGATGTAGGCCTTATGGCCGAACCTTGTGTTCACTCTTGCGGGAGTTTCTTGTATCTTGATCGAGGCTGCTTTTCCTCGGAATTTCCGACCTCTTTATTATATTAGAAGAAGAAGAAGAAGAAGAAGATTTTCCTCGGAATTTCAGACCTCTTTATTATATTAGAAGAAGAAGAAGAAATTATACATCTGGATACACCACACGAGTTCACAAGTTATGAAATACCTCTAGCTCAAGATGATTTCCAAATCGTGTTTTCAAATGCTGAGGACTCCCTATGCATCTTAGCCGGCCTCCAACCTTCATATTAAACAAATAGGTGGTCACATGAACAGTTACCAGAAAATGAATTTTACACAGAAGGGCCCCAAGTCGATCAATACCATTATTCCCATACGAGTGCATAGTGCTTGAGCTTCATTCATGCTGTGGGTTGTAAGAATTACAGCAGTCTTTCCCCGTCTTGTAGATAGACGGGATATCACTTCCCACATAAATCGTTTTGCAATGGGATCCATGCCTAAAATTATTAACAATTGGTAAGAACTGACAGATTGATGAACCTCTGCAAAAAAATTGATGACAAACAGACGTGCCTAAAGAAGGGTGTGGATCACACAACAGCTTTTCTAAAATGATGGAAGGATGTCATTAGACTATCCCTTTTGATAATATGTCGGCTATATGATAGACTTGATATAACACAAATCCAGTTCTATACAGGCTCACATACTAGTCACAATAACTAGGGTGGTGCTTGAAAAGTAAACTCTTAGAATTGCTTTGAAAAAATAACCCAGAGTAGCTGCCAAACTGAAGAATACTTTATAATTTGCATGGTTGATTCTCCGCTATGTAAAAGCTGCTTGTAAAGTAGTAATATAAAATAAATGCCGACAAGGAATATAATCTCTCCCAGAACAAAAATAAATAGAATCAGAACTTAATCGTCATACTAGTTGAACAAGCATAATGAGAGTTATATGAAAAACCTGTGGATGGTTCATCAAGAATGACTATAGGAGGATCTCCAATCATTGCAATTGCAACAGATAATTTGCGCTTATTTCCTCCACTGAGAGAAAATGATGGTTTGTTGGCATGCTTCAACAGATCAAACTCCACTAACTTCTCCATAACAACCTGCCCATTCAGATAGAGCATGTGATTATCATTTCATGTAACTGAATTCTAGACCACAACATATTGAATGCCTTCAATCATGCAAATGTCCAACTTCAGATGCAATCCTGAACTTGATTAGGATGCAAGAATTAGCTCAACAATTGAACAGATTATAAAACCAAATCCAACCCTTAACAATGGAATAAAAAAGAGAGGACCTTTTACAAAGATAATTGATGCATAGCCAAATCTTTGCAAATCAGGACCACATAATCCAAGTGGACAAATGATCTGAATTGATTACCAACTCAAAATATAAATAGGAACAAATAGTTACTATAAGCTTCATGGATATAAACATACATTTTGTATCCTGTAATCTGGAACTCCTTTTATTCTCGCATAAAGCTCAAGATGCTCTTGAACGGTTAAGTACTCTAATAAAGCATCAAATTGAGGGCAATAACCAATCTGCGAAAAGTCACAAAATAACTCATTTGGGTTATAATTTCAAATAAACAGTTCTGTTTAATCCAAAACATAGTATCAATACACACATGGCGACGGGCAGCCTTCGGATTGGAGCATATATCTTTTCCAAAAATAAAAGCAGTTCCATCAGTTGGACATTCTTCTCCTGCACAACAATGTTCACTTAGAAAAAAAGTGATATTTTTTCAGGGGATATCAAAAGTAGAAATATGCAGATGCAGTATGCAGCACACAAGGTCAGTTATAGTAATATGGTTTAATATTTGCAAACGATGCTCTAACAATGTTCCCTCTTGTTGGGTCAATCCAACGATTCAACCCAATGAAAATAGTGCAGGAAGAAAAAATGGTAGCCAAAACAAGGTGCGTCCATAATTATACATGGAATTTTGGCTCAACAACTTTAGGGTGGGGGTGGGTAAGAAAAAAAGAAAACGATATGGAAATTTGAGAGGACAGTCAGCATTCAGTAGTTCTATGACTCTATCCATGAAGAAGAATTTTAGTCACCTCCATACAAGTCAGGCTCATATAACAACCAGGCCAGTTCCCAAATAATGAAGGGGAAATTGGTCTCTTACAAATAACCTAAAAACAAACCCTTCACTGTGAATTAAAAGCTAAGCATGACACAGATGCAAGTTTCCAGTTTTAAATGATCTCCCACATAAAAAAAAAAAAAAAAGAACAATAGTCTGATACTGCACAGCACACCTGATATCATTGATAGAGTTGTGGTCTTCCCTGCTCCATTTGTTCCTAGAAAGCCAAAACATTCTCCTTGTTGAACTGAGAAAGTCAAAGAATGCACTGCAATTTTTGGATCATGGTGCTTTCCTCCGGGATACACCTAGAATTGGTTACAATATGGCTGGCTTAATGAACATCCCACAGTACTTGCAGCATTTAAAAACAAGACTTTTGACAAAATAATATAATGCAATTAAGATTGACAACAGAGACAAACAAATAAAAGAAGTACCTTCCGCAAATTACGCAAGTAAATGATGGCATTATCAACAGAACCTGAAAGTACTCTGTTTCTTTCTGTTTGTACATCTATGTCTTCATCAAAATCAAGAGCAGTAGCTTCTCTGGAAGATTTTAGTAATGGTTCCAAATAGCTAGAATTCTCATGCTGGTGTTTTTTAATACTTCTCCACCACTTCTTTATTGTGAAAATAGTCAATTGGTGAGAAGGCAGGAATTCAATGCCAAGCGTTAGAAGGAAGTAGCAAATGCCCTGTCATGGCAAACGAATTAAATTGATAAACATACACTAATTTTGTTACAATATTAATTTTAACATTTAGCTTAAATGCTAAGAATATAGACAATAAAATAAAAGGCAAATGAAGCTCTGAGCAACTTGCTTTAGAGTTTTCATGATATAACTTTATACATATTATTTACTGCTATATAAGAACATCCGTAAACTTTATTTCCGCTGCCTCATGTATAAACACACGCAAACAAAATATAATAAGCATAAAAGCTTCATGAAGACCAGAGATATGAAATGAACCTCAATTCCAAGATAACAAATAGAGGCACCAGTGACATTCCAGTCAAATGCCCCGTCACTAGATTTATCTTTCACCCCTTGTCGTAAAAGAGCCAAAGAAGCAAGTCCATCGGCAAAGCAAAACCCTGGCGACAATCTGAAAAAATTCTAGAAGAATATTTTGCACATGTCCAGAAGGATTAGTTTGTTATCACTTAGCCACAACAAACCCATAAAAAACAATATAAAAAAAAACAGATCAATTGTGATTAGAATGCATTATTCAAGCTTACACAAACAAAAGACAAACTAGAATAAACATGTAGCTCTGTTTCATAGTGTTGAATTTGAAGAGAAGAATTGCATATTATTATTGAATAACAAACTATTAATTTATACAAGACATATGAACTAGGAAAAGGAAATACTAGAAATAGGAAACAAGCTAATAATATCTATCTTCCTAGTTATGGACAAATCCTAACATAACACATAGTATGTGGTTTTAATACCCCACTCAAAGTAAGGTCAAACCACTTCAGAATATTAGCAAAGCTCAGTAGTATCAGATTCTGAAGACATTGGAAAGTAAGTGGCCTGGACCAAGAGAAAATAAAGAAAAGAGCATTCATTGTCAAGTTCATTCTTGTTATATAGCTTTTGTCAGACAGCTTTATGTCACTTTTAAGTAAATTATATCACGACTATGAAAATTTGAATTTCTAAGTCTCTTAAAAGCTGCAAATGGGCACCCGTGTCCATTAAGGAAGTTTCCAAGTTTTTTCCCTTTCCTTTCACATAAATCAAATCCTCCTCGAAAAAGTTGCAATTTTTTAAAGTTACATCTCACCTCATCAAAAAGATGGTTTTATTAAGAGTTGAAAGTTTTATTGGATAAAGTTATCTATAGCAGTTCCTTGTGGTCATATAAATTCAAGCAAATCTCCAGCTACCTTATCACCCCTAAACACAACCAGTACCTAGTATTTATCCATTATCTACTATCACCTATTCACCTTGCCTAAATCAACCAACCAACTTCCCCTAAGCTTTAGGTGTTGTTCCTCATTCATACTATTCAGATATATGCATGGTTGTTAAAAATCCCGATTCACGATCCGATTCCCGATCCGATTCACGATTTGGAGGTTAAACGAT
>JAYMTF010003370.1:0-15350 GCA_036897485.1 Pelargonium nanum | reverse complement strand
TGAACCCACGACCTCCTATGTGGAGATGTGTGTCTTGACCATTGCGCCACCCCCTAGGGGGCGTATTCGGCTTGGTTATTTTGGATATTTTAGCTACTACAGCTCAGTTGGGTTATGTGGAGTTTGTTTTTGTTTGTCGGTCTATGAACCGAGTTGCCCATGTGTTAGCTAGGTCGTCGCCTCGTCGGCCTCTTTACTATGACACTTTACAAAATGAAAATAATATATAGAAGCTTGCAAACAAGGATTTTCCTTTGCAAATCTTATGAGGTAAACATAAAAAAAATATAAAAATAATAATAATTAAAAGAAAACAAGAATATGTTAGAGCTATTATCAGACAAGGTACCTCTCTTCGGCAATACTGTCCACATAGAATATCAAGATAACTCCAAAGAAAATGGTGCTTAAGAAAGCCCAAGCAGAAAATGGCAATTCTACGCTGTTACCCTGAAA
The DNA here is from genome assembly GCA_036897485.1 of Pelargonium nanum. Taxonomy (NCBI): domain Eukaryota; kingdom Viridiplantae; phylum Streptophyta; class Magnoliopsida; order Geraniales; family Geraniaceae; genus Pelargonium; species Pelargonium nanum. The sequence goes on along the minus strand of JAYMTF010003370.1, from coordinate 14,894 downwards.
TGCTCGAAAGGAAAAAGGGAAAAAGCAAGCAAATATCCATGAAGATCCAATATTGTTGAGATAAAAAAGAAAATAAAAAGAAATTCTTCCAATCATGCTTTGCCTAGTGCTGAACCAAATCAAACTTAATATCGAAACTGTTTTTTTTTTCTTTTTCATTTTTGATAATACAAAGAAGCTTGATAGATCACAACTTACTATTATCATGTCCCACATGGCGACAGGAAACAGGAAACATGTTGCAGAAGCAATAGTTACAGCATGAAGTCTCCTTTTAAGTTGATTCTGAAAGCAGAAAATGGGTGTAATAAGATGTTAAAATAGCTATAGCGTCTTTTGAGAAGTTTCTAGACAACCAATAAAGCACCAGTTGTAGATAGAACAATTCAACACCTTCAGTGAAACACGTCGAGCAATAACTCTTCTCAATGCTGATAAGATTCCAGCAAGGATTGGAATTACCATTTCTGTCATACCCAGTACTTGTTCCACTTGTTCTACTTCTTCTGTTTCAACCTCAGTATCAGGGCTATCTTTGAATGGTATTTTTGGGTTAAGTTCACAATAAAATTACTGTATGCTCTGATAAAGAGAGGGTACTAAGAAAGCAATCAAACCATAAAATATAACAGAAACAGAAAAGGAAACAGCAAAGGTTACTGTACTAAAACACAAAACCTTGTAATCTCAGTATGAGACTATGAGAGATTAATCAATGAACAAAAAGGATATAGAATGGAGAATTAGTGGCCATGGCCCAGCCTTGAGATAAGAAGTAGAAGGATGCTAACATTGCAATGAGCCCACCAACCTGACAAAAGATAAGGAAACACCCATTATATTTAAGGAAGAAAAGATCATAATTTTTTCCAAGTTCATCACCATTAGTGACATGAATACCATGCAAATAACCAATAAGTGGCAATCATTACTTGATAATTCCCATACTTTAAATTTAATACTTGACAAGAAAAAAAGAGAGTCCAACATTGCTATGAAACTACTGGGTCCTGTCCCCAGGCAATGATAAATGTATAGACTAAGCTGAAGATGAGAAAAAAAAAATCTAAAGCTAATTTGCCCTGTTGAAAATGTGGTAAAAATATGAGCTTCTGTGTTCAAGGGATATCATTGTTAAATCAAAGTGAAGGAGTAAGTTACTAAACTTCAAACTGTTAATATAAATAAAAATATCTAGGAGACTTACCTTTTTCCAAACCTGGCCCTTCCGCCCATACAGAACTGCAGATAATACTCCAAGAACAGCACCAGAATACTCTCCCAAAATAGCTCTACAGTTAAAACAAAGAAATTGAAATCAATTTTGACTGCTAACACCTAAAGTCTACACCACAGAGATATATAGGGATACCCAAAAAAAAAAACTTTCCATTTCTCTGGGACAGAAGAGAATAAAAAAGGGGCAAATGTCTGAACAGGTTAAGCACCAGGTATGTAGATAAACAAAAAAGAGAATTTAATATTACTTGTATTTGATCAAAGGAGAGAACCCTTTACATAGGGAATACAACAGTCGACTAATACATGAAAGAAAATAAGCCTAGGCCAGTAGTTTAATGTAAGGAATTAGAAATTTTTAAATGATGAAAACTTATCATTTATGGAACTCTTAACATCTTAACATCCCCCTCAAACTCAAGGTGTCGCTAAATAGACATTTGAGTTTGTTAGAACAACTAAATATTAGACCAAACAAAGGCTTAAAATGGCCAAAAGAAGTGCAAGAACCCATGAACTATGACTGCCAAATCCAGTAAGCAGGGAGGACAACATACCCATGATTAATACTTATACCCATGATTAATGCTTAATGGTGCAAGATTACCTATGAAGGGGGCACAACATACCCAGAGAGACATAAGGTCTGTAAAAATTAGGATATAGTTATAGACATACTAGGCAATAGGCATACAATGCTTATGACAAGTGTTGATGATTGAATACAAAATAAACAATTAATTTTACACTTTGGCCTTTGCATAATTCAGTGATTTTTCCTTTCAAATAGTGTTTTATTAACTGGTATTGCTTTGTTGCCAATGCTAAGCAAAAAACTCATATTCAAACTGTAATCAATATACTTAATTCTCACCAACAGGCCTGTACTGGATCTCATTCCTATCAACCTATTATCCCTTAAATTGCAAAGCAATGATCTAAAGGTGGGCAAAAGGAAGGAATATAAAGGTGGGCAATATACTTAATTCTCACCAACAGGCCTGTACTGGATCTCATTCCTATCAACCTATTATCCCTTAACTTGCAAAGCAATGATCTAAAGGTGGGCAAAAAGAAGAAATAGAAATCACATATGTGAGACATTTGAAACACTCAACAATATTAGTGGGGAACTTACTTGAAATCTTTAAAGTTAAAAAAAATTAAAAAATTAAAAACTTACCTAACCGGTCCACATGATTTGAGGCCCTTTCCCCACAATATAAAGTACAAAGCTGTTATACCACCATTTATTATAGAAGGCACCACCTGAAAAACAACTAGCACTTTAGTACATACAAAATAGCGAGTAAAATTTGTATTAGGTACCACTTGTTTCCTAATTAAGAGAAATTACTATTTCACCTGTGTATTAGTGAGCGGTCTTCCCTTCCAAGGCTTTTGCATTAGTAAAAATATGATGGTCGATGGAACCAGACAACTGAAGATAAAAAGTACCACCGAAGCTCCAGTTTGAGACAAGTAGCGATACATGGAGTAAACTGACCATATTCTTAGGAAGTTGCCTATTATATGGATAATCTGCAAGGGAGTGTGCCTGCCCAAAAAAACAATATCATTGTTACATTAAAATCAATTAGTGGCATATCACTAGAGCGAATGAAGTCTCTTAACAGAACAGTAAACTGAAAGTCATAACAATCCAAGTTAGAGCTGAAGGATAATGTCAAAAGAGCAATATCTTATCAAAAGGCAGACATTACACCTTCAAGGACTCACCCACCACCATCTAAATACTCAAGTAAACTTAAAAACAAAATCATGAACTTCACCAACAACTAGAATGCATGTGTTTGGAAACTACTCTGATGAGTGAACACATTATATCATTTTTTGATTAACTGAACTAAGCTATATAATGAATTAACTTATACAGCTGTGTATCATTCCCTTTTCTCCTTTTTTTTTCTTCCTCGGTATGGTTTAATACATAAAACTGTAAACTAATTATTCCTTCCTAATAAGAAACAAAGACAAAAGCTTTAGTTTCTTCATTTTTTCCCCAAATCACTGGAAAACAAACAAAAGGCCATGAACACTGACACCGAGAACAGTTTAACGAAATTAAAAATAATGATAATAATAACGAATTAATCCATAACATAATATAAAAAAAAAATAAAGGCATGGAAGAGAGCACATAGTTGTGTATCACAGGTCACACATTATTCGACTGCTACGAAGTAAACGTAAATCGATACAGAAATTTGACAAATTGCTTTAAAATGTCACTATGATGCGTAAATTAAATTAATTTTTTTTCTGTTTGTGTAGATTCTGTAGGGAAAGAGAAGACAGAGAGTTAGGGTTTGAGAAAGAAGAAGGAGACGCATGTACCTGAAATGAGATCCTCCTCCTACTCCTCGGTCTTCAGCAATATGGTTCGGAGACATCATTTTGGAGAATCTCTGCTGCGTATGTAGCGATCAATCAATGTAGATGTGAAACCGAAATTAGTACGAAATTTCAAGGGAATGGAGTTGAATCTCCCAAAGTCCTCTCCCCCAAGCAAAGCTTCTCCGAGGCAGTGACACAGAGAAGAAATCTTGCACCGTTTTCTTCTGGATCAAATACCGGGTCTCGCTTTGGGCCGGGTTGGGAGACTCAAGCTTGTGAGTCGATCAATTACAAGTTTTAGTGGGCCAGGTTCGAGCCCATATTGTGTTGCAACTGGATAGGTTTTGAAATAAGTGTACTAAATAGGGGTGTTCATCAATAGAGTCGGACCAGATGTTTGGACCCAACCAGACCGGATCCGGTATCTTGCAGAAACCTTTCGGTCCGGTCCGGTCCGGTCCAAATTCAGTCGAGACATAATTCACATTTTTATTTAAATAAAAGTTGTGACAAACACTTGGTACGCATAAATAAAGTGGAAAAGTACGGTTCTTGTGGTTCGAAGATGAGCACATAGAGTCGCCGGTAATGGAAGACACCATTGATGGTGAGTGAACCTTTCCCCGGACAAATGAGGAGAAAGAGAGTTTTCTATTTTACTTTTTTTTTGCGACGAAATTGTGGCGACTTATCGTTTGCTTTAATTTGTGATGGTTTTTTCGTTAAAGTAATGGTGTCTCAAATTTTTCGTAGGAATATCCATCGCGATTTCATGTTCACTCACAAAATTCAACCAAAATTGAGACGAAATCATTTAGCGCAAAATTACGACAAAGAAAAAATGTCGTCACAATTTTAGTTTTTTTTTTATTATTTTGTATTGTCATACATAAATTAGATCTGACAATTTAGACCCATATCTACGAGCACCCGACACTTAACCCGACTTTTGCCCGATCCACCAACTTTTGGATCGGGTTGGGTCAAGTCAGGTAAGACAAAACTGAATGATTAAGTACATTTTGTGCCTAAAAACTGATATTATATCGTAAATGTGATCTGTTAACTATGCATTATATTGATAATAAACCATAAGAGGTGTATATTTGAATTCATTATACATGGTTGGTCTCATTTTCAAACATTGTGGCTAGTAATTTTTTGTTTCACCATCTTATCCTATTGCAAGTGCACTCACTCTATGTGTTAGTATCTCTCTTATAAAGTCATCATAATTTTGAACTTTGATTCCATTTGCACCCTAGTTTTCAACCTGAAATGCATTATTTCTCCTATAAAAAACATATTATTTTATTACAAAAAAAATATAAAAATCTTTAACAACAAAATGGGCATTCCATGAAAGTTTCAAATTATAACAAGTCATAAGCCTACAAATTGTGTCCTTGCCAAAGTCAGGTCTTTTCAAAACCTTTCTTGGATGGAAGTGTTGTTAGAAGAAGATTCATTGGTTTTTCCCCTCAAATGTGCATGCACCCACAAAGAAGCAACTAAAAAGAGTCAAAAGGAGTCAAAGTGAACCATATTATGAAGAAAACAATTCAAGAAAATCTTGAGAACCCTATTGCCCCATCCTGTTGTGAGCACACCATGGCCCATTCAAGCTGTCCTATCTCATTCTCACATCTTTGGGTGCAAATGCAATGCATCTACTTGCCTTTAATGCCCTTAAACTATTCTTTATTCAACCTCTCTCATACCTATCATTTATACAATGAATTGGCAACATCCACCACATTCTATTTTTCCATATCTTTTGTAGGACCTTTGGTTTTGATTCTATACTCTCTCTCTCTCTCCCCATAAATATTTATAATCATTGTAATTAGCCTTGTTCCAATGATATAACACCAAGGAGGTGACCAAAGGAATTGCTTCACCAATAATTACCACTAAGAAACTATTGTGGCCAATGCACATATAAATATCCCATAGTCAATCTTTGTTATAAGCTTTTACAAGCATTTTTCAACTTATTTTGAATACCATAAAAAAAATGGAAGCTTTATGAACATTTCCATTATCAATATCCATGAACTCCAATTGAGGTTTCTTCAATTTCTCCTTTACTATGAAATGGACTTTTGCTCCTATTTCAACTAAGTTTAGGAGAGTAATGTGTTCACATGTGTCCCCTAGAAAATGATTTTTTTAGCTCAATGCACAAGGCTCCCATAACTGTGGGGCCTATAAATAGTCATTTACATACGCAGTCTTGTTTTCTTTACTTGAACTTGTGACCTCAAGATCACAAGGCAACACTTGTCTTTCAAAGAATGTAACAAAACCCAAAATTTACTTGAATTGGTCTTCTTGCAGATTGGATTATCGAAAAGGATGTTACAACAAACAAAAAATCCTGAGCATCAAAGTTGGCATTCAGCTAGCTAGATGTGGAAATGATGATCTTAAAAACTTGCTGATTACAATACAAAATGCAAAATTTGTGAGAAGTTGACAGCAAATATTGTAGGGGCTAAGCAAACATATCTTGTCAATGAAACAATCTGATATATTATGTCATAAGATGAATACCATACACAAACAATACATCAAAATCAAGTCCCATTTTACGTAGCGAAAAATCTTTCACCCTCTAATCTCCTCTGCCCTACACGGCAACGATGACATACAAGATGCCAGAAGCTACAAACTTCTTCCAATAATCAAACTAAAAGTATACAGTTTCTTGTCTTTTGGCTTTTAACTCTTTGTGAACCAAATTATGCAAATATGATTAGCATCTTTTGGGATATTGATGGTGAATAGGTAGTAGTAGCATTTTCATGTGGTTGCAAGCCTCAGGGCTATAAGGACCAAATGTGCATTCAAAGGGTCCATGTTGATCCATATCTGTCTCTAAACAATTGATCCATCTCTTGTTCCTCATGTGAATTTGTCCCCCGCTGCTCTAAGCCTCGATCAATGGCACGAACTTTACATTCTTGCATCAGCTCGCATTCCTGTGGTAAAAGAACAGTTAACAAATTTATAACCATGTAACGAAGAACGAGACATTTCAGTTTTTTTTTTCTTCTAAAGATAATTAAGTACTGAATTATATCTCACCTGCAGCACTTGTGCTTTCGGGGCATCTTCTGTGATCGAGTTCAAGCCATAACAAGAACTAGCAGCTGCAAGCTCCATGGAAAGAAACTGAGTTTAGGGAACACAAGAAACAAGACAGAGTCAAGATTGTTATGTGTCACATGTTTAATAAATAAGATTTTGAGCTTTCTTGATTTTTCGACAGATATATATACCTCAACTTGATTCTGCAACGAGTGCACGTAGTTGATAATTTCGTCCAACGTTCCCGCCATGCCCATTGTCTGTGAAATCCATAGTCCAATGTTAGAACATAATTGGGGTCATTACAAGTACCCTTGCAAATAACAAATAAAAGGGTTTTATAGCTATACCTTGTGGCATCCAGGGACAATATTCTGAAGACATTTTAATTTGTTATTGATTTTTGCTCTCCTCACCTGAACCAGAAAAAAAAAATATTAGTACTAAAGTTCAATTCTTTGTCCAATTCAACATACAAATAGTATTTTTATATAAGAAATATACCCTTTCTGCTAAGCTGTGACTGTCAGTAGCTTGGCCTCTTCTGGCTCTAACATGAATAAATTCCTCAGTTTCTTCATGCTCTTTCTCTCTTCTCACCACTCTCTTTTCTTTTCCTAGACTCTGAAAACATCAAAACAACAAAAGGGTAGGCTTAGGAAACTGAAAATTTCAAAAAACAAAAAAGCAATTAGGGACTAATATATAAACATATTGTGTACCTTTTTCTTGTTGTCACTGCAGTTTCCACCAGAAGCTGTTGGAGAGATGCTACTAAATCTGCTCTTGGGTTGTTCAATTACTTTTCTCCTTTTCCTTTGATGGAAAACATCTTCAGCTGAGGCAATTGTTTGAACTGGCATCGGTTTCGAGCCATTCGGGTGGGAAGTGCAGGGAAGGTTGCTAGGACTATGAGCATAATAGCTTGTCTGAAACAAAGGTTGTTGTTGGTGTTGGTGGGCTAAAGAGGATGAGCAAGTTTCTATTGAGAAACCTCCAAAGTTTAGGCTCTCCAAGAAGCTGGGATTTTGCTCAGCAAACTGGTTGATGACTTCCATTTGCATATCCAAATCTTGGAAATGGAGGGAAGGATTGAAAGTCTGCATTTCTTGTCCAAAACCTGCCATCACAAGTCTTCAAAACTTTATAGTATCTTGGAGGACTCAAATGGAAGCTTAAATAATAGAAGGGATGTGGATGTGGATATGTGCAATAATTATAGAGTTTTTGTCCTAATGTTCCATTTATTTTTAACACAGCTAGTTTCAGTGCCAATCTAATTTTCTTTTCCTTTACAATTAAGCAAGTTTAAAGAAAGTGGCAGCTTCATTTTCTGAAGTCACTACAATTTTTTTGCTTTTGGTGACAACCAAAAGTATGCTATCACCAATTAATACACAAGGAGTTAGGGTTATAAACAGTGACCACTGGGCTGACACGGATAAAACCTAACAATAGTAAAAACTTAGGTTTTTATGCTTTCGGCGACAACTTTTCCGTCGCACAAAGCTATGCTTTTGTGACAAACTTCTTCCTGTCGTGCACTTGGAGACTTTCCATGACAACACATTTGGTGACAACAGTTACTGACTTTCGATGACAAGATATGAGTTTGAGTGACAGAATGTGTTGTCCCGAAGAATAAAATTTCTTGTAGTGCTAGTTACATTTCCACTCTAGAGTAGGGTCCATTGTCACTCACAGTACTGTTTGGAGTTGGAGCTGAAATGCTCCAATTGTGTATAAAGTGTCTTCTTTTTGGGTGCCAAAAAGAATTAATGATTGGGTTTAGGGGAAAAAAAGACAGAAGATAAGAAAAGAACAGTTACTGACCTTGTTACATGTTCTTGGTTTCAAGAACATGAGTCAACAAGTAGCAAGAAAATTGTTTTGTGGTACTCTGAATAGTGAAACAGGTTCTTGAAAACAAGAACATGATCCCAGAATTTTTGCCCCATGTTGGTTGGGTCTTTGAAAACTGTTGATGCTCTTGCACCACACATTCAGTTCTGTGAAGTGTGAAGCAGATAGGACTATCTGAGAATATGATCATTACCATGGAACTGAGGGAGTGAAACCTGCAAATGTGAGGTCAAAATCATGGAGATATGTCAGATATGTGAATCAAGGTAAGTTCATTTTGTCCTATTGCTGGTGTTACTTTATATATCTTGCATAATCAAACATAAAGAAAGGTTCTTTTTCCTTTTTCTTACTGTTGTGAAGTGTCCAAACATAGTGTAAGATGTTATTTTGGTGGAGTTTGGAGCATAACTTGTCAAGGTGTTAATAAATTTCATTCATAGTACTGATTCTGTGTTTATGCATTCAACTTAGGTTGTTGAAAACAATTTATATTGCTTATCCATTAAAGGGTAGGTTTGTACTCAGAAGTACAAAGTTAACTTTCTAGAATGTGTTTAGATAGCGTTTGAATTGTAATTTTTGATCTGATTATGAAAATGAGACTCACATTGATGACGTTTGATTTAGACTCTCTCATTTACCTTATCAGTTTTGTTCTCTTATGAAGAAGTTGGTTCCCTCCTCCAATGGATGGGACGAGATTTTCACTCTCATTTCTTCATTTTTCTATAGTACAATTAACACATAAAACTGTTGTAACTTCGTGCTCGACTGACTAACTGTCAAAATGAATTTTTAGTATCATATAATAACTTGAAAGGAACGTGATCACGAATTCATTACAAGAAAACCTACATTTTGTGAGGGATTAATGACGAAACATATGCCCTCACTACTACAACACCTAGCTAAATTTTTACGAGGGAAGAAGACACTCGCAAAGTCCCTCGCAAATTTTGGCGAGGGACTTTTGCGACCACAACCCTCGTAAATTTGTTAGGGACAACCCGTTGCATAATGTCTATCGTAAATGATTATTTTTAAAATCGCTGAAAATTTGAAATAATATTAAAAATCGTGAATTTTTGAGACTTGGTGACATATTTTTTAGAATTTGGAACCACTTAACCCAAAAATAAAAGTAAAAAACTCATTCTCACCAAGCCCAATGGTTGAATCATAAATGATCTCAATCGAATTTATTTTAGCCTAACGGCCGGTTATCTCATGCTGTCTCATATTTTTCGCTTTGTGGGCTTGGGTTTGTGCAGCCTCGAGGTCTTGTGGATTTGTTGCTACCAAAGTTACTAAAACGAGGTCCAAAGTTAAGTGAAACAAAAGTCTGTTTTTTTCAGTTCATTTTTGAATTGAAAACTTTATTACTAACAAGACAGCAAAGAAACAATGCAGCTTGTCGAAGACTCACTCCAACTCGGACATAGAATATGATACTATGATAATCTAGCCAGCTCATGAACTACTTGGTTCATCGAGCGAATACGAAATGAAATTCGACGATATTAATAGCTAAAAGAAAGTATGAGCGTCAGACAATCATCTACTAACAAAACAGAATCTACTCCTAGTTGAAAGTTCGACCAGAAGTCATGAGACAATGTATAGCACATCGGATTCCACAACAATCTTGTCCCACTCTTTACCAAAAACTCAAAGAAGCGCCTCACAGATAGTTCACGCCTCACCAGATGCAAGATCCGACACCCTGCTCCCAAGGAATGACCTCAACCATCACGAGCAACCCACCACATCTGACCAACTATCATCAAAGCAATTAACTTAAGATGTTTGCTCTTTCATAAGTCACAGATTCGAGATTCGGTTCACACACTTGCTTATAAAAAAAACCCACCACATCGGTCTTGCTCCCCCGCAACAAAAACAGCAGCATCACAATTAATTTCGACTACTCGGAGAGTCCAAGAGCAAAAGCACCTTCGTCTATAGGTCTAACTTTATTTCAAGTTAATGTAAACTATTACGAAGTATAGTTAAACATTACAAACTAATAAGACAAACATTTGTATACAATATGTTTTTGTGTAGATGTAAGAATTCCCATTTAAAGATTGTAGGACTTTGACTGATATAGCAATTTAGTCTTGTGTCCCCTGCAAGTGATGTTGCCAATGTAGAGGTCGATGATTTGGAGAGTGACAGATAGGGAGCTCATCAGTCATCAACGTTGTTTTACATTTCCGTATTTTAACAAGCATCTTCCAAAAAATTTCTTACATATCTTATCATGAAATGGGTATGTATTTTTGTCTCCATTTTGGTCTTATATTTCTGTACTATGCTCTAAATTTACAAGAACCAGCCCATATAATAATATTAGCTTCAGACCAGGTCATTGTAATTAACGAACTAGCTAGTACTATACTATGCAATATATATTATATAGGAATTAATCGAACTATATATATGACATTATGTCCTAATCAATTATATATCCCATTTTGAAGTGAAAGAGAATTAAAATGGAGCTAGCCCAGCAAAATACAGAGACCACAGTGATAGATGTGAAGCTCATTAATTAGCCAAATGGACGCAAAAGAGGTGTACCAAGCATCAATGCGTGGCTGTGTCTCCACCTTAAACGCTTTGCTACTAAAAAACCCTCACACTCTCCACCAACTTTCTCTCACATCCTTCACCGAAACTCCTTTGCACATCGCAGCCTTGCTCGGCCACCGCCAATTCGCGGCGGCGCTTTTGGAGAAGAAACGCACGTTGCCCTCCGAGTTGGACTCCTTGGGCCGATCGCCTCTCCATTTAGCCTCCGCCGAGGGTCATTTGGAGATAGTTAAGGCATTGCTAGAAGCGGACACCGAGGCGTGCATGGTGGCCGATCAAGAAGAGAGACTTCCACTCCACTTGGCGGCCATGAGAGGACAAGTGGATGTTATAGGAGAGCTGATCCGGGTGCGGCCTGAGGCGGCTCGAGAGACTGTTGATGGTGGCACTGTTTTGCATTTGTGTGTTAGATATGGTCATTTGGAGTCTTTGCGAGCTATTGTGCAGCTGCTTGGTAGGTCGTCCGGGCTACTTGCGGCGAAAGATGGCGATGGCAACACCGTTTTGCATTTAGCTGCGATGCTGAGTCAGAAGAGGGTAAGAATATATAAATTGAACATGCGAGAGATTGACACGTCACGAATTAATATGATTATGAACGCAAAGAAATGTGCCTTGGCTCAGCCTCATGCATAATAGAGTTGTCAATTCGTATCAAGGGTTGTGTGCGTTGCACGACCTGACGCAATTATGAGCACAACACGAACACGACATGTATAACACTATAACTTATAAATTGTCTTGTTGTGACGACGCGACACAATTAATATGAGCACGATCTAATACAATATGCACAATAGAACCAACATATTTGAAACAGCACATTTGACACGTTAATAAAATTAATTTACAATTATACTCTGAATTGTACGTATTGTTGGGTTTATCTCCCGTCGGAATTGTGGAAGGGGGTTGGTGTTTGTTTTATAAGTGTGAGGGAAAACCTTCCCTTTAAGCTAGCTATTGGGGTGGGATGACCCAATGGTGGTATCAGAGCCCATGTGGTTGCAACTTCTCCGTCATGTTCCAATTTTGGGAGTTTGCTGCCAGTCATCCTTCATAGCCCCATCTCATTTATTCTTTTTAATATTATATTCTGACACGTCCCCTCACGTGCAAGCCCGTTATGGCTTTGCAAGTGAACCGAAGAGAGAGAGATAAGAGCTCATTCCCGATTTTAACTTTTTTGCGGGTGGCCCAATAGAAGAAGATAGAATGCACAAAGTGGTCCCGAAGACCCGATAGAAGAAGATAGAATGCCCAAGTGGTCCCGAAGAGATAGATAGGGGCTCATTTCAGATTTTAACTTTTGCGGGTGGCCCGATAGGAGAAGATAGAATGCCCAAGTGGGCTTGAATGTTTAGATGAAGAGTTATATAGTAGGCCCGCCCGATAAGTGAAGATAGAGAGCCCAAATGGGCTTGAAGGATAGATGAAGAGTTATATAAGAGGCCTTAAGTGAAGATAGAGAGCCCAAATGAGCTTGAAAGATAGATGAAGAGTTATATAAGAGACCCAAAGAAATGAGTAAAGAAGCTCAATTAGAGAGAATTGATAAAGAATTTAATTATACAAATTTTGGTGATGTCAAGAATTGAACTTATGACCTCAGGCTCTGATACCATGTTAGAGAACCAACTCAACTAAAAGGTCAAACTTGTAGTTGTAGTCCTCATTTATTCTTTTTAATGTTATATTATGACAGAAACTTATTCCTTGCTCTCCTATGAACTACACTAAATTGTTGGTTAAATATTGTATGAACAGACTATAAGATACTTGGTTTCACTACCCGGAGTAGAAGCAAATGCAAACACCGAGAACAACAACGGTCTCACCCCATTAGATGTCCTAGAGCGCCACTGCCCCATAAGAGACTTCAAAACTCTTGAAATCCGCGACATCCTCGTACAAGCCGGTGTCACAACAACAACAACCAACACCACAACAACTACTCATCATCCAAACAACAACAACAACAACGTTGTCGTTCCAAATCCAAACAACACACAACATCACGATCACAAGAGCACGAGAATGGACGGTGTACGAGGTTCACTGATGGTGGTCTTGACTGTGATTGCGACCACACAGTACCAAGCCGGAGTGAGCCCACCAGGCGGTGTCTGGTCCGAAAACTCCGTCACTGCCCAAGCCGGCGCTTTTAATTGCACCACCAATAACACTTGCATTGCAGGAACTGCTTTGTTAGCTTATACAGACACCGAATCTTACATGAAGCTGGTTGGTCAGAACACATTAACGCTTTGTATCTGTCTCTTCATCATCGTGGGTCTTCTTATTTCTCAGTGCAGCAACAAAGAGTACTTCACTGTGGCACTGCTGGTGTCGTTTTTGGTGATGCTTCTTGCTTATACGTATTTGCATGCAATTGAGCTCATAACTCCCAAGTTTGTTTTGGAAGATCATGGCATGCACAAAACGATTCGGCTTTACAAAACATTTGTCACAGTGGCGTCTGCGATCATTGGGATTATGTACGCAATTATGCTATGTCGGTTGGATAATTGATTCGATAATAGTTTTGTAGTTGTTTGATTGTTTCTATATATTTAATTTGTTACATCTTTACGATGATATTTGATATATTCAGTACACTTGCCTGATGATGATCTGTTGGTTGTTTTTGGTAAGTCTCACTCTTTCATAATATTCAATCTTACATTTCATAAGATGCATATGACATTTACAAGTACAAAAATTGAAATATCAACATTAATTATCACAATTATTTGTATGTGATGTTGCCCAAAAATCATAAGTCGATACGACGAATGACAACGTGACATGCGGCACATCGATCCATCCCTTAAGATCAAACTCGCCAACAACGACATAATATCCAAAAGTTCCAAGGAGTACAAAGCTCTCGTCCCTTTTTAATTTCAAGAACACATTGATTCACACACGTTAGGCTATTCGACGGTGCTCCGATGCACCTCGATCTATTTCATTCACCAAAGGAGCCCAACCAACACAACTAGGTCACCAAATGAGGACAACCTCCAATCGGGTCACCAAAAGATCATGACATATATGACACCATTCAATTGTACAACTCAGGTTGACGGTCTTGATCCGCCCACTTATGGATGATTGTCGGCTCTCAAGAGAATTTCACAAGACGCCCTACCTGAAAATAAGGAAAATTGCGCCAACACATCCCATTGACTAAGGAACACCAAAATAAGTCATGGGTATGATCAAAATAGCTAGGTTTCTTAGACAAGTCTTGAATTTCTATTGAACAGGAAGACTACGACTCACCAAAAACAATGAGCAGATCATCAGGCAGCTGGTGCGCTATATACATTATAAACAAGTTATTTTATCATAAATTAGTTGTAATATGCAGAAACAATTGCAAAACTATTATAAATTAGTTTATAAACTATTATAAGTTATTTTATCATAAATTAGTTGGGCTCACACCAGCTTGGTACAGCATGGTCGCAATCACAGTCACCACCAAATTACCCTCTTCTGATTCAGCATCACAGCTAAATGCAAGACGGTGTTGCCATCGCCATCTTTCGCCGGAAGTAGCCCGGACGACCTACCAAGCAGCTGCACAATAGCTCTCAAAGACTCAAAATGACCATACTTAACACACAAATGCAAAGCAGTGTCACCATCAACAGTCTCTCGAGCCGCCTCAGGCCGCACCCGGATCAGCTCTCCAATAATATCCAAGCGTCCTCTCATGGCGGCCAAGTGGAGAG
>JAYMTF010003369.1:0-15351 GCA_036897485.1 Pelargonium nanum | reverse complement strand
ATGGGTTTAACTTAGTTAGAAAATTCGTCGTTTTCAGCAAACAGAAACCCAAAATACGAAACGCATGCACTATTTTATTAAATTAGAGCCGGAGATCCGACGTGGCAAACTGCTGGTAATGTGGCATCGTCTATGTGGAAAAGACCGATGGATGAGAATATAAAATATTGCAAGTCCAGGGTTGAAAACAATAAAAAATGTGGATCGAGGGCCAACTCCATAATCCAGACAAGTTCAAGGGGTTTGGAAGCATTTAATCCTAGCAAAAAAAACTTTCATAAGTCTATATTTTAAATTTTATCCTTACAACAAATTTGAGAGACTAGTATCATATCTTGTACTATTTATGAATAATTGTAGCTGTGAGATGATAATTAAGTAGAGCAATTTATACTTTAAAAACCATTAAATAAACATAAGTAATGGGACTATTAATTAATAAAAAGCATTTATGTATAAATTAACGTAAGTATGAACATAATAAGTGTTCGTAGGTGCGATTGTGAGGTGGTTGGTTTTGGAGTGATTGTGAGTAGCAATATGTGTCTCCAAGTGGTTTGTGAAGGAGAGGGAGGTGGTCAATTTGGGCGGCCACTACCTTCCACCATGTGTTCCACTTCTTCACTACATGACACAATATTGACACTAACTCTCATATATCACTCTATTTTTTAATTTTCTTCTACTTCTAGTCAATCCAATTATTTATTGAACGAAGCTGCCCAGTAGTTCTCATAATTATTTAAGGACACCGGCAAGAGACAAACAAATTATTCTCATGGTATAGAGCTAGCAATACACGTGTAGATTTTGATCATGTTAGTATTGATTTATGAACACAACACATTCAACTAAATAGGGGAAGTTAAAATGACGCAACATGACTAGCAAGACACGATATAACACGCTTGATACAACACATTTGAAGACACATGTTACGGAACGGTGTAAAGTTATATAAACAATAAGACGCGAAAGATGTTTTGGTAAATATTTACTCGTACAAACTCTACGTGTTAATTTTAAGTGTGTTTATCAGGTGATTGAACACGTACATTATATTTTTTTAAGCGTATTAAACACTCTAATACAAACACAATATGCACACTATTGAGTGATTGAAGTTATTGTTAGAATCGTACACATGGTGATTGCATCAAACTGTTTCGACAAAGCATTTTAGGCAATTACAAATAAATAAATTCACGTGTGTGTATTGTACTAATCATTTCTTGATGATTATAAAATTAAAGCAAAGATTTTTATTAATTATTTTGTAAAAATCTCTTGAACAAGCGTATCTTGTCCTGTGACAGAGGAGACAGAGAGGCTATTGTTGACTACACAGTGGTTTCCAATAAATCTTCACATAAATAACACGTGAGATAAAAGAAAATGACAAATCATGATTTACGCACCTACCATTTACCGAAATTAATGTGACACGCCGGCCATTTTACTCAGAGCTTCTTGGAATTGCGTATCGATTTTGATTTCACACATCTGCAGATACAAAAAGTCTGCATGTGAATGTGACACAAATTCAACACTTCGTATCTTAAATACTATTCTACACTTTCATTTCAACACTTCTCTTCCCATAACTCTAACTCCACTCCACAGCCTTCTCCGGCGCCAACCATGTCGGTCCGGCGACTCCTCCGGCAACCCACAACCCTCCTCTTCCTCATCTTCCTCACCCTCGTGAATTCTTCCGAATCCGACGAGCTACAATCGCTCCTCAAATTCAAATCAGCTCTCCAAAAACATTCACCCACTAATGTCTTCACTACGTGGACACAGGACAGCTCCTCCGTGTGCGGCTTCGCCGGCGTTTCTTGCGGTTCCGACGGACTCGTCTCCGAAATCAATCTTCCGGAGAGGAATCTATCTGGGGTCCTTCCTTTTGACTCCATTTGCAGCCTGAAATCGCTTCAGAAGCTCTCTCTTGCGAGCAACTCTCTGTTCGGCGCCGTAACAGAGGACATCGGAAACTGCACCGGCTTGCAGTTCTTGGATTTGGGCTCCAACTCTTTTTCCGGCCATGTCCCGGACTTGTCGTCTCTGCGAGAACTGAGGTTCTTGAGCTTGAACAACAGCGGGTTTTCGGGTTCTTTCCCGTGGAAGTCGCTGGAAAATCTGACCAACCTCGAGTTCTTGAGCCTCGGAGACAATCCATTTCTTGCTACCAATTCGTTTCCTGAAGAAGTCTTGAAGCTCGACAAGCTCTACTGGCTGTACCTCACAAACTGCAGCATTGGAGGACAGATTCCAGATGGTATTGGAAATTTGACTCTGTTGCAGAATCTTGAGCTATCGGACAATCACTTGTCCGGCGAAATTCCACCCGGAATCACCAATCTTGCGAACCTGACACAGCTCGAAATTTACAACAATGCCTTGACAGGGAAGTTACCTGAGGGTTTCCGGAACCTGAGGAGTCTCCTGAAGTTCGACGCGTCCCAGAACAAGCTTGAAGGTGATTTGTCCGAGCTGAGGTTCTTGACACAGCTCACGTCCATACAACTCTTCGACAACCGGCTTTCCGGGGAGATTCCGGAGGACTTCGGGGAGTTCAAGGACCTGTCAGCTCTGTCTCTGTACAAGAATAGCCTCACAGGCTCTCTTCCTCAGAAGCTGGGCTCATGGAGTGGCATGGACTACATTGATGTCTCCGAAAACTTCTTGACAGGTCCGATCCCACCAGGTATGTGCAAGAATGATCATATGCATGACCTTCTCTTGTTGCAGAACAATTTCACTGGAAGCTTCCCGGAAAGCTATGTGAATTGCTCGTCTTTGATTCGTCTTCGAGTGAACAACAATTCGCTTTCTGGTTCTGTCCCTGATGGGATATGGAGCTTGCCTAATGTTTTGATCATTGATTTTAGTATCAATCGGTTCGAAGGACCCGTGGGTTCTGATATAGGTAAGGCAAGATCTTTGGCTCAGTTGTTCTTGGCTAGCAATAGATTTTCTGGTGAATTGCCATCTGAAATATCAGAAGCATCGTCGTTAGTTTCGATTCAATTGAGTTCTAATAGCTTCTCTGGCAAGATTCCTGAAAAAATAGGCGAATTGAAGAAGCTAACCACTCTTTGGCTAGATGGGAACATGTTCTCAGGTTCCATACCAGACTCTATAGGTTCTTGTGTTTCTTTAACTGATATAAACCTCTCCGGCAATTCGTTCTCGGGTGAAATCCCTGCAAGTCTTGCTTCATTACACTCTTTGAATTCCTTAAACCTATCCGGAAACAAACTTTCGGGTGAAATCCCAACAAGTCTGTCTTCGCTGAGGTTAAGCTTTCTTGATCTGTCGAACAACCAGTTGGTTGGTTGCATACCCGAGTCCTTATCAGTCCTGGCTTACAATGGTAGCTTTGCTGGAAATTCGGGTTTGTTTAGTCCTAATGTAGTGTGCTCGACTGAATCAAGACCGAAAAGCAGGCTCCGGACAATTCTTTTTTGCTTTTCAGCAGGAGCTATTGTTTTGCTCATTTGTATAGCATGCTTTATGTTTGTGAGGCCAAGACATAATAACAGCAATCTTGATCACTCCTTGAAGAGCCATTCTTGGGATTTCAAGTCCTACCATGTCCTGAGCTTCGACGAGAAAGAGATCATTGATGCTATCAAGAAAGAGAACTTGATTGGCAAAGGAGGGTCCGGAAATGTGTACAAAGTTGTGCTAAGCAATGGCAAACAACTTGCTGTGAAGCACATTTGGATGTCCGAATCCAGCAATTGCCAGAGCAGCTCAGCTATGCTAACGAAGAGGAAATTCCGGTCACGAGAGTTTGATGCTGAGGTTGCAACATTAAGCTCAGTGAGGCATGTCAATGTGGTGAAGCTTTACTGCAGCATCACAAGCGAGGACAGCAATTTACTCGTCTACGAGTACTTCCCGAACGGGAGCTTATGGGAAAAGTTGCACACATGTGAAAACAAGAACATGACATGGGAGATTAGGTACGAGGTTGCGCTAGGCGCTGCAAGAGGATTGGAGTATCTGCATCATGGATGCGATAGGCCAGTGATTCACCGGGATGTGAAGTCCAGCAACATTCTGTTAGATGAAGAATGGAAGCCTAGGATTGCTGATTTCGGGCTTGCGAAAATCGTGCAGGCTGGGGGAGGAGATTGGACTCATGTCATTGCTGGCACTTATGGATACATAGCTCCAGGTATGATCCTTTCTTCTCTTAATCATCTTTTTGTTAAATCTAGACACATAAATTGATTGTTTTTGCTTGATTTTTGTGATGTAGAATACGCGTACACGTTTAAGGTGAACGAGAAGAGCGATGTGTACAGTTTCGGGGTGGTACTAATGGAATTGGTGACAGGAAAGAGGCCTATTGAGCCAGAGTTTGGAGAGAACAAGGATATAGTGTACTGGGTATGCAGCAAAGCGAGGAGTGGAGAGCTTGATCATGTCGTGGACTCGAGCATATCAGAATCCTCGAAGGAAGATGCTATGAAGGTTCTGAAAATCGCGATACACTGCACAGCAAAGATGCCGGTTCTTAGGCCTTCAATGTTAACAGTGCTTCAAATGTTAGAAGAGGCCGAGCCTTGCAGGCTTACTGATATCATTGTCAGCAAAAACTGCGAAAGGGATTGAAGAACAACAAAAAGTTTTGATATGTCAGCATTGCAAAAGGAATGCTAATAAGTAATATCTCAGGAAATGAAAGTGTAATATATAACTTATGAGTACAAGAATGTTGTGTCATTTAGATTTAGAACTCAGTTTTTAGCTGCACATAGAGTTGTTTTGCAATAACTTTTGTCCCCAAAGCCAAGTTTTTTTGTTTACAAAATTGGCATTATGGGTATTTTCAGCTTCAGTTGCATGCTTGTATAGACAGAAATCAATGGAAAGTTTAGTGAAACTGTGAAAGTAATAGCAAACAAGTTTTTTTTTTTGGAGATTAACATGAAGATTCTCTCAATTTCTTTTCCTCATTCTTGTGTTGTGAGTGTAGGATTGGATAACTACAACAGGAACTGCAGAATCTTTTGCAATAACAAGAAAAAAATAACAGAAGAAAAACCAACTAGCAACAAGCCATCAAGAACTCATTCCTAATTATGATATTTTATGACTGAAAATTGGGTCAATTTCATTGTTTCTTCTAGAAATGATTGCTCATGAGAAAATTGCATCATACAAATAATTTACAGCTAAAATATTCTTTCCATAAGGAACAAAACAACAACAATTTGAAAATTAATTGCATATAAATCTTAACTCATATAATGATTAAATGGATGAGGATTCTTGTAATAAATATTTGTAATTGATCATCTAAAAAAACTTTTTTTTAAAGGAATCTAAAAAAAAAAAACTTTTTGTTCTGTTTTGATTTATTTTTTTCCAAAAAGATTAATAAGTAAAATACAAAATATTGGAATAAATAAAAATAATAATTTTGTAGTTTAGTGTTGAGCAGCAGGCGCAACGCAATTGGACGGTGACAATGCATCATCAGGTACTCTGCTACATGACTTGTCACACATTATCATTGCCACCTTCCCCAAATCACATCAATCATGTTCAATTTCTTCATCTCCTCTGGATTAGGGCTCAATTTTCCTTCATATACCATACCTCTCCCCTCTTCTCTGCCCCCAATTGCACCATCTTCTTCTTTCACTTGTGCTGCAAAACCCATCTCTTCATTTTCTTCCTCTCTAATCAACAGCACCAGCAACAGCAGTTTCATCCTCTCAGGTCTCTCTTTCTCTCCCTACATGCAATATTTGTATGCAGCAGAGAATATGATTCTGTTTTGTTCTTGTCTTTTTATGATCATTTTGTAGATTCCACAACATGCATTTACATACATGCGTTTACTTATTATGTGAAGGAGATGGTGGGTTTTTTTTTGTTTTTTGTTTTTGTGTACTGGGTAAGATGCTGATTGTAACAATGGAGGTTTCTGGGAATTGGGTTGGCAAGGTTTCTGTGTAGTCTGCTGAAAGTTTTGATCTTTTTGCAAATGGCAGCCTCTATGTGTTGGAATTTAAAGAAATTTGCGTCACAGTTTTGTGAACAGTTTCAGGTTTTATTTTGTTATCTGACTCTGAATTCCCAATTCCATGAATCCAACGAAAGCAATGTGCTTTTTGCTTGTTTATGCGGGTGGGCTGGGCTGTTGATGTGAAATAGAGTTTGATGTTGTTGGTTGTATTGCAATTTTGCAGGAAGGAGCAATTTGGTTTCAAGAGTGCAGAAACTTGGTTATAAGTCTGAGACACGAGGAAGCTACTCCATGGATGCAGGAAAGGAGTTACCAGAAGTAAATAGGAAACTATATTCACATATAGAACCATATAGTACTGGCTTTTTGAAGGTTTCGGATCTTCACTCAATCTACTATGAACAGTCAGGGAACCCCAATGGTCATGTAAGTAACTGTTATTGTATTGCTCTCCCCCCTATCAGACATTTCTTGCACATCTATTAATTGCAAATATTACTATCTGCATATATGTTTACTAGGGGAATGTATTTCCTGCCTGAGAAGAAAGTGTGTAATGGACTTAAGTATGAAAGTGCTGTGGTCCTGACCTTTGGTTTCTTTTTTTGAGATCATAGAGTATAATATATCTTGCCCTTTTCTTCTGGACTACGTGAAATTTTTATCCACAGAAGTTTAATTTGTTGATAGGTGATAGCGTGCATATCAGAGAATGTATATATTTTTATAAGCTATTGGAACTTAGGTAATATATAGTGTACTGAAATGAAGAGTGTCAAATTTTCAGACAACAGCCCATATATAAAAGTGGGCTTTTATGTGTGTTCTACTGTTCTTTAAAGGAGCTGTAGGTTCTATAAAGTATTATCTATTTGGTTTATGTCTATTCTGTTTATTGCAGCCGGTTGTATTTCTTCATGGGGGCCCAGGAGGAGGAACTGCTCCAAGTAATCGAAGATTCTTTGATCCTGATTTTTACCGAATAATTTTATTTGACCAGGTTTGTTCTTGAAAGTAATATTCTAAAATACCTTTTCTTTGAAGTTTTTAACTCTGAAATTGTATTTTATGAAGGAATGTTTTCTTTTTTTCTAGCGAGGTGCAGGTAAAAGTACCCCTCATGCTTGCTTGGTGGAAAACACCACATGGGACCTCATTAATGATATTGAAAAGCTAAGAGAACACTTGGGAATTCCAGAATGGCAGGTCAAAATTTCATTTTTGTTTCTTACTCTAAAATAAGAGCTCATTTTGATTAGCTATACTCGATTGATGTAACAATTCATGTTTCTTCTTTCTGATTCCTCAGGTGTTTGGTGGGTCATGGGGAAGTACATTGGCTCTTGCGTATAGCCAATCACACCCTGACAAGGTAAACTCTTTTATTGGTTTACAATTATATTTTCTAAAATCCCTTGTCTTGAAGACAAGCAATTGAAATTTAAAACATATTGTCTAATGTATAAATGTTTCCTTGTAATGCTTAAGGTTACTGGCATGGTTCTTAGAGGGATCTTTCTATTGCGAAAGAAAGAGATTGATTGGTTTTATGAAGGTGGTGCTGCTGCTATATTCCCTGATGGTATGTTTTGTGCAGCTGCTGTGTTGGACTACTGAATCTTTCCATTAATTTGTCTCACTAGCTGTGTAGTTTTCCCTTCAAAATATAGTTGAAAAGCTGTCTTTTACTACATATGATTGACATGTCTCATTGCATGTCTGCATAATATCACTTTTTACTATGCTTATGATTATCGAAGTCCTCTTATATTGATTTGAATAAGAAAAAGGGAGGTAATCTTGCTTATTCCCTTTATATTATTTTATATTTCTTGATAATGAATAAAATCCATTTTCTTGAAGTTGTATAAAAAATAGCAGCGAACTCTTTACTTAGAGACCATGTAGAGTTGTTACAAATACAATGCATATGTGTTTTTTGTTTGTGCTGATCATAGTTGCAGCAAAAACTTTTTGCTGACCAAATTCTTGTGCTATTCTTTTCAATACACAGCTTGGGAATCATTTAGAGATCTTATTCCAGAAAATGAAAGGGCAAGTTTTGTGAATGCCTACAACAAGAGACTGAACTCTGATGATATGGAAACACAAGTAAGAGTTGTTATCTGCTTTTAGTTATATAATAATTTAGGTGAATTTCATCTTGCTCAAGATGCACCGTATCCTTTCCAACTCATTTTTTTACCCTTAATAGGCTATTTGTCAGACTTTAGACCTCTCAAATATCTATATAAATGTATTTTCTCAAATATATATATTTATATCTTTATATATTTTTCCACTATCATGACCTAAAAGAAGAATAAAGAAACAACTTAAATGTGGTTTTAGGTGTAATTGTTCCCTGGGTATCCAGTGCAACTCTTCTATAGTGTCTTTGGAGAGTTGAGATGTGGATTTTCCCTTTAATTTTGGGTGTCTAAAATATTGCACTGCTCCAAGTTAAAAGTAGAAGCTTTTCAGTAGGCATAAATTTAGTACTTAATTTTTGAAATAATAGGCATTTACTAAGTTTATTATTATGCAGACATACAGCTGCTACCAATTTATATGTTCTTAGAAGTCACTCTAGGTGTAAGGACTAGAATAAGCTATTACACAAGTCTATTACGTTTTTCTTTCTGATTCCTTATTCATTGTTTACTGTGAATTATATGGACTTTCTGATAGGCTTCTTTTAGCAAATTAGTGTCACTCATGAAACACTTGCTAATTGCATCAAGGCAAGGCATCCTTCCAGTTTCGTAACTTATACGGGGTTCTTAGAAAATGTTTCCCGCACTAATGGTCTTTGAGCTCTCTCCCTGAGTTGTGATGATGATTCCTTCTTCTAGCCCTTGGAATCCACTTGTTTGTTATATGTTTCCCTGAGTTCTCTTCTATGTTAATAGTATGCAGCTGCTAGAGCATGGACCAAATGGGAAATGATGACTGCACATCTTCTTGTAAATGAAGAAAATGTCAAGAGAGGGGATGATGATCAGTTTTCACTGGTAAGTTGATCCACTGTTGAGTAGTATGGTATTAGTACAAATGATAAGTGATTAATGACAATTGGCATCTCATATTGTGAGTTCAATAAGAGAAAGCTAAACTGAACATATTGAAGTTTTTCTTGATGAGAGCGAGCATTTTAACTTTAATATCTTATACTGATTATTTATTATGTTGATTGACATTTGTATTTCACATCATAGAGTGCCTTTGTATGTCGCTAGAAGGTGTCTTAGTTTTGCTTGTTCAGTTAGACTGAGTATGAAGTCTGAACATTGTTTATCTCTATATTCAGGCATTTGCAAGGATTGAAAACCATTACTTCATAAATAAAGGATTCTTCCCCTCCGATTCATATCTGCTTGATAATGTTGACAAGATAAAGCATATCAACACGACCATTGTGCAGGTATATATTAATATTATGTTATCAACACTACCTTGCTCTCTTCTTGATTTTGCAATAAAGTTTTTCTCATGCTGAGTTATTGATATTATCATTGCCCCTTTCATCATTCAATCTCCAATAAATTCTCTGCAACTCTGCTATTCTTCAGAAAAATCCAGTAATTTTTTCCTGGCCTATCTCATTGCGACTCTTCAGCCTTAGAACTCCTTTTTTGGCCCTAATTAAACTAAATAATTGTTTATTTAAATTTTTTAACTAGCATTGTTGAGTCAGTTTTATGACACGCTGAATGGTCTTTAAGTCTTCAAATCTTCCTTCATTTGTTAACTACATGCAACCTTGTCATATTGATATTATGGTAAATTCAATTGTTGAACTTTTTTTGTGCCTTTAAGTTATGAATAGTAGAGAAATGTTACTTCCATCGTAAAAAGCATTCCATGTGTTGCATGTGGCGTGCTCATAGAATTGTGTTAGAATTCCGATGTTTATCATCATAAACGAATTGTTATGTTGATTATTTTGCAGGGACGATATGATGTTTGCTGCCCTATGATGTCAGCTTGGGATCTTCATAGAGCATGGCCGGAGGCAGATTTGAAGGTAAGTTGCTTCAAGTTTTTGTCTTGCTTCATATTGTTCGCTACATTTCCTTTTTGAAAACAGAATAGGCATGATTATTGGAATGGATGCAATTGTCATGTTCTGACTTTTGAGAAAAATCAATGCTTTGTCCTTTACACTTATTTGAGGGATTAAATTGCTTTTTCCTCTATACGGATGATTGTTTTTTGTCCGTTCATTCTTGAATTAATTAATTATTTGCTAGTGCACTGTTATAACTTCCGTAACAATTAGAAGCAATTTGCTTCTAGACTTTGCCATGCACATCTATTTCTTTCACCTTTTCTTCAACTACTACAAATCATCAAGAGCGCCGCTTAATTGATGCATCAATTTAAATATACTTCTTTTCCATTGAAAATCTTCGAGTATACGGATCTGTTGCTCATAATTACTTATAGGCCCAGAAATCTCTGTCGGGCTCCGGGGCCATAATTTTTTATGACTGGTCAGACTTGATGGCAACAAACACTGGATGACACATAAATGCATCGAGTCATAGTAGTTAATTATAACTGCTTGAATTAGAGTAATATTAGTTATTGCGCGAATGTATGCATTGGCATTTTTCTTCTGTTGCGTTTTCAGTGGCAGCATATGATTTGATAGCTGAATCGTAACTACTTGTGAACAGGTCATTCCGGATGCAGGACATTCTGCAAACGAACCAGGAATAGCAGCAGAACTTGTGGCTGCCAATGAGAAGCTAAAAAACATTATCAAGAAGAATTAGCCTTGAGTGTAGCCATTGATTGATGACCCTCCATGGCTTATGATTGCATGCGCATAATCCTGTATCTATGATTAATCATATGTTCATGAATAGTACACTATTTTCACTTATCCTTTTTTTTTAGCTTAATAAGGTAACCAAACATAGGGCTGGGAAAGGGTTTGTAAGAAGATTTCTTGATTTTGTTCTCAATTCATAGGTTAACAAATCGAATTCATGAATATTTCCTAATTAGCTCATGTTGGCCTTTGCTTGCGGGTGACGACTCATGTTCACGGTTGTGTTGAATATTTAGTATTATGTTAAATTGGTTAACCTGAACTCAACTTGATTATTAAACATATTAAATTACACAATACGAACACGAACCGTTTATAAGCGGGTTGACATGACATGACTAACACATTCACGTGTGTTAATCGAATTTAATCTTCCACAAACCTGACTTGCCCAATTTCAGTATTGAAGTGAGGAAGGAAAAATAAATGTACTCTCCAGGTTCAAACATTCTTTGATAAACGTTTCTCAAAAGTTACTGTGATTCTTGATAAAAAAAAAGAGTACAAATAATTTCTTCATTTTTGGTGTAAAATGCTTATCAAAGCAAGCAAATACAATTCAACGAAACAATTGAACAACAATATTATTGTTTGCATAATTTGGTTCTTGGGTACGGTGGTTTTTCTTCTGTGTGATATTATTGTTATGGGCACAATTTGCATGACGTTGAAAACTTGAAATCATGTTTGAATGAGAAGCATTCAACATGCCATTAGAATGATATTATCAAGCATATCCTGCAATGAACATTCATATGTAAGAACTAACATGAGCTGCAACTTAATATTTATAGAATGATTTTCAAATTTTTTATATTCATATAATGTAGAAACTAAAGATAGTCTTAGATCTATCAAAATATAATTATTTTATCGCTCATTGAGAATACGAGATATTAGAGCAAACTAAACAAATTTCAAATGCTTCAATCATCGAAAAAGATTAAAATAAGGTTATAGTGGAGGTGTAGTAACACATATTCCTATATACATTGGCAAAAATTCTTAGTCACATGTATATACATTTTCATTACACACTATTATTTGAACAGTAAGGTGAAGGTGATGATTTAAGTTTAGGACTCAAAATTCAAAGCTACATAAAAACTTATCATTGAACAATAGATGCTTTATATGCAAGTTTATTCAACTTGTTATACAATACTTGCTTACATATTTTGCAGTAGTAATAATTCAACGACAGTTCAATAATAATCCGTGTTTTAGTTAGTTTCCTTGTACTGTGATTTCAGTCTTTTACGATGGTTAGCTAATTACACTGAGTTGGCCAGACACCAATACCCTAGTGTGGATAGGGTATTTAACAAACAGAATCACTCCTCAGCCCGACAACGTTCCGGTTGTGCATCAACAAGTTTCCTGTTCTGGTGAGTAGTGTGACTCACCATCTTTCTTTGAAAATTACGTCATTAGAAAGTTTTTTAAAGGTTAGTTTCTAGTTTCTACATAACACAATCATAAAAATGAACCAACAACAACACCCTCCCTTAAAGAAACTTACAACTTGATCCTTCCGAGTTCTTGCAATGGTCGAAATCTCTTTCAGAGGTGGATTATGAAGTTTTCTCTCCATGTTTGCCTCTTTAAGAAATTGCCTTTCCTGAAACAACCAGAACATGTCATTCACATATTACAGATTGTTCATTTTCACCTCTTGAAAATAACTTGCCAGCAAAAAATTGCATACATCAGTTCTTAGCCTAAAAGGCTTGGGATTCGTTGTCTTCTGTTTTCTATACTTAACCACTTGCACGCCACTGGTTGCGAAGGCAGTATCTCTGGTTGTCTTGCCCAAGACTTGAATGACCTGCATCATTTTCAATTGTGTTAAATCATATACATTGGCCAGAGCAAAAACCACACACAAAAAGGCTTAACAATCATGATAACAAAGCCACCTTTTGGTTGCATTTGGAATTCTTGTGCTTGCCAGGAATTTCTCTCTTAATATGCTCCTGATTAAGTTCCTTTTGCCTGTTTAGGTAAATGAAGATGGTTTCAGAGAAAATTCTGATCAAGATTATATTGCCTAGATTCAAAGGATCTGTACCGGTTATCATTAGGAGCTGAGGCATTTTCTTTATCATCACCCTCCATGACTTCACGGTTGTTTTCTTTGTTATCATCAGTACACAAAACTTCTGGAGCTTTATCCTCCTCAACACCTGCTTTTCCATCAGGGACCGATTCTTTCACGTCAGGAACTTCTCGGATCTCATAATCGTTTGAACCTGATGTTATTGTTTCATCACATCCAAAGGTGATTGACAGAGCTTCAGATGAATTGTCACTTAATGGTTCCCGGGGTTTCGAAATTGCCCAGCTCTTTGCAATCATATTTCCTGCATTGCTCTTACAAGAGCCTGATGCATGCACATCCAGAGAACCATTCATTAATTTCTCATCTTCACAAGGCACCGAATCACCAAATCTTGAAGACTTAACTTCCTGACCCTTGCTTTTCTGAGGAAGAAGCCAATCAAAAACCCGACTTTTAACCTCTCTAGCACGTAGTTTCTTTCTGGAAGCATCTAGAGGCAATGGATTGTTGTATCCCAGATCATGCTTCCTTTGGCTGGCGATCTCAAGCTTCTCCATCCCAGCACAGATCTTTCTCATGGGTGTATCCAACTCCTGAGAAGCTTTTCCTCTTACTGCCTTCTTTGGAGATTGAAAAACCAAAGCCTTCGCAACCACCTTGTTATTTGGCAATCCAACATCCACAGCTTTAGGTTTCTTGTTCCTTGGTGTAGTTAAAGCCTTACCACCAACACCTGGCCTATTCATCTTATAATTTGGTGTTGCATTGGCAAGAGGTTTGGTTTTCATTCTGTTCTCAGCTATCTTCTTAGAAACTGAAGATATCATTTCCAATCTTGAGGCTCTTGTCCTAGAGGAGTTTGGAGGAGCTGTATGTGGACATTTCACATTTGTACTGAAAATGAGAGAAAAATAAATGGTGTTACTAAAATTTCCAATCACACCAACAATGAGTGAAAATTCAACATACATACCTCAAATATTTTCTATTTACCACCCTTTGAAGCCGTACATTGGGACTTCTAGCTGCCATTACCTATTCCATAAACTTTTGTCGCATCTTAAGTAATCAATGTGTAAAACCAGTTCTAGAACAGAGAAAGAAAAATGAAGACTAACCCGAAGAACAAAATTCTTGTAAATTGCTTCAGGATCTATTTCCTCTTCATGCTTCCGGTCACATCCTACAAAAAGTTATAAAAACATGTTAAGCTCACAATCAAGTCCAAATCCTATTCAAATGAGCAATAAAATTAAACCAGAAATGAAAGACTGACCAGCACGCACACAGAACCAGTAGCGATCGTCGTCGGGGCGGCATCTTTGGGGAGCTGTGAAGTCCACGAACTTGGGCGCCTCGATCTTCTCGTAGAAGTCCTCGAATACAATTTCTTCTTCCTCTTCGCCACCGAAGATCAGCAGAGGTGATGATGATGCCTCCAGATTCTCATCCATTGTTTCAAGGAGAGAGAGAAATGGATTGGAGTCGATGACAGATAGATACGGTGTGGTTTTCGTGACAGAAGCTTTTTAAACGCTCTGATGAAAGTAGCCGTTATAGAGAGGAAAGGTTTGACTCGGGTAGGCTGGTTAGAAAATACTACTTGTATGTTCTGAGAGCAACTCCAAGCCCCTAGGAGTGACGCAATGGTCAAGACACACATGATCTCCACGTAAAAGGTTGTGGGTTCAAACCCATTGCGTCGGGTGTGGTAGGGTTTGGGTTAAAAGGGGAGAACTTACTCTTGTTGTGTAGCTCAACTTTAAAAAAAAAATACAAAAATATGATTTAAAAAAAAAAAAAGAACAACTCCAGTGTTCGGCTGGTTGCTCTTGGGAAACGGAATGGGCAGAGGGCCTTAGCCCGCACCTGCATTGCAGATGATCAGAAATAAGGGCTGGGCCCTTACAATAGGGACGGCCCTTAACTTCCTTTTTTTCTATTCTTATTAACCAATAGGAAGCTGACAAATGTTACTGATTAAAAAAATAAAAATTACTAAAATAGAGTCTTTTTAATTACCATTTTTATTTATTTTTTAATATAAAAATTATATTTCAATTTTATAAATAATACTTCATTTTATTTTTTTTGTTAACATATTACAATCCAAAATTTCTTCACAAATGAATCTAAACCAAATTTCAAATAGTCAAAAAAATTTGACTAATCCAAATTCGAATTGTCGAATTTTTAGTTCCCAATTTTCAAATTTCCAAAATTCAAATTCACAATATCCTAATTTTCAACTTTCAATTTATCAAAATTAAAATTCTTAATTTTCTACATTTCAAAACCCGAACAACCCAATTCAAAATATAAATGCTCAATTTCATAGTACTCGATATTCATATTACCAGAATCCAAATTATAAGGTAATATTTTTTTTAATTCACATTTAATTATATTAATCATATTATTTATTTAATTAATGAATGTGGGTCCCATTTAAGGATTTGA